>BOSO01032136.1:6523-41309 GCA_018403395.1 Gorsachius goisagi | reverse complement strand
TGTATATTCTCTTACCATTATTATTACTATTGTTATTCTCTCTTATTAAACTGTCTCTATCTCAACCCACGGGTCTTACTTTTTTTTTCTTTTCTACAATTCTCTCCCCCATCCCACTGAGGGAGGGGGGGGGAGTGAGCGAGCAGCTGCGTGGTGCTTAGCTGCCAGCTGGGTTAAACCACGACACCAAGCTTCAGATGTCATGAACGAGCCAGAACCCAGTGGTATCACAACAGTCTCTAATATTAAAAAAAAAAATAAATTAACCCCCCCCCAGACATTAATCTGTATCTTTAATTCACTTGTCTCTCCACAAACCTTGCCGTGTTCTACTTGCATATCCACAAAAAACCCAGAAGTAAACTTTTAACTTTGGTTTTATTGGCAATACTCCCTTCCCTTTCTCTCTCAGAATGCCCCATGAAATGACACATATCTGGCATTTGTCATAGAGGGAAACAAAAGGAATGGCTACAATATGTAGCACTTCTAACTCATGCAAAATCCAGTAGCTCAAGTAGTAGCTCTGAATGCATGAGGCAGGCTTCAATTCTCACTTTTTCCTAGGGTGATGAACCGCATGGTTTTTTTGGGGGAAGTGTCCTTACCATTGCATTAGAGTGTACTTAGTGCTAGATCTTTTAATCTCTCCTGTTGCTTTCCATTATGTTATAAACAGATGTTACACAGGGACTTGGATGAGGAACTGTTTTCTCATCAGCAGCCTGTATAATAGTTGACAGCTGATACTTAAGAGACAAATTTAGACAGCATGAATAGGGGATTCACAGCAGAATACCCTCCCCACCCCTCCAGTAGTCCCAGTAAACTGAAAAGAGAAATAGGAGACTGGTGCAAGTCCCCCACGCCAACCAGCCAGAAAAGAGATCTCCGCTACTAGGAAGATGTCCCACCCCTCAAATGCCATAGCCTCCAAGCTGTACCTTTGGGAAGTAAAACTTCGTGCCACTAGTGGGTTTGAAACTTGTTTCAAATAATTATTCTCTAATCAAAATTAATTCTCAAATGTGTCCTAATTTCAGAACTGTTAAGACAGTTTTAGCCACACTCTACCGTTTAGGAATTTTTCCCCAGTCTTTAGTTTTACTACACTGGTGATGGATGAAAAGCTGGACATGAACAAGCAATGTACACTCACAGCCCAGAAGGCCAACTGTATCCTAGGCTGCATCAAAAGCAGGGTGGCCAGCAGGCTGAGGGAGGTGATTCTGCCCCTCTGCTCCGCTCTGGTGAGACGCCACCTGGAGCATTGCCTCCAGCTCAAGAAGGACATGGACCTGTTGGAGCAGGTCCAGAGGAGGGCCACAAAAATGGTTCGAGGGCTGGACCACCTCTCTTATGAGGACAGGCTGAGAGAGTTGGGGTTGTTCAGTCTGGAGAAGAGAAGGCTGTGGGGAGACCTGATTGTGAACTTTCAGCGCTTAAAGGGAGCCTATAGGAAAGACAATCTTTTAAGCAGGGCCTGTTGTGACAGGACAAGGGGTAATGGTTTTAAACTAAAACAGGGTAGATTTAGTCTGGATATAAGGAAGAAATTCTTTACAATGAAAGTGGTGAAACACAGGCACTGGTTGCCCAGAGATGTGGTAGATGCTCCATCCCTGGAAACATTCAAGGTTAGATTAGACAGGGCTCTGAGCAACCCGATTGAGTTAAAGGAGTCCCTGCTCACTGCAGGAGGGCTGGGCTAGATGACCTCTGAAGGTCCATTCCAACCCAAAGCATTCTATGATTCTATGATGTTAGATTTGATTTTTTTTTTCCTTTTAGAGAGAATTCTAATGAGCTACCTTCTTGTCACAAAATTCAGGCACTGCTACCTGTAAAACTGGTACTTAATAATGGGAATCAATCATTCAATCCATTGCTAAAATCCAGGCTTCCAAGTTTCCATGAAGACTGCTTATAGTGTCTCTCTGTACCTCTGTGTATAGGTTTGTATGCACAGAGGAATAACTGATATTCCGTAATAGCTTTCTATGTAAACCCTCTTATTTCAGCCTAAGAGATATGTGGATTAAGCTGAGCAGAAAAAAACCTCTCATAACACAGAATAAATGTGTCTATGTGAAAGAGCTCATGCAGAATAACTACAGTTATTTTGCAACGCTTTTGGCCTGGAGACATGCCCTAAGCTTTCACTTAAAAAATACTGGTAGTCCTTATATCCAGCATATCAAAGGAGAATCCATTCTAAAACATTTAGTGCAGTCTTTCTGAGTTCAGCCATATGATACAAGATTAATATTTATTACACAATAATTTATTTGGATTGTCTTTAGAAGAAGATAGTTCTGTGAAGCACCAGAGAAGTTACCGAGGAGACAGATGGAAAGACTGTCTGAAAGGGTTTTCTGTCCACGATTGAAATGTCTATGAAATTAAATTTTCTACTTTTCCAGAGCTGATTGGTTATTACGATAGAAGGATTGTTTCAAACAAAGTCTGAGGAAACTTTAGAAAAATATTTTTAGGATGGGATCTCAACATTATGTTTGTGGAGAGTCATATAAAAACAGCCAGAAGAGGCTGTAAACTTACTACTTCTGGCTAATCCAACAGTAACCAATTTCACTGTTGCAAGTGCAGTTCTGTTGAACACAGGACTTCAGGGGAAGATTTGCACAAATGGCATTAAGTTCCCATATGCAGGAGTGGAATCTCTTTCTGGTAACTATGGACACAAAAACCTTTTTTTTAATAGTTCTTTGATGTCAGAAGATGACAAAAGGCTAAGATAATACCAACAGGAAATCCACCTAACAGAAGGTAAGACAAATCCAACATGACCCAGAGTAAAATGATAAACCTTGGACTAAAATAAAAAGTTTTGTGGAATGTACCAAACTAAGAATTTGCTTCACTGGTAGGATGAAGACCATCTTAAAAAACAACTTTTTTCCTTCTATCTACTGTAAGGAGCAATATGACAGCAACATTCAAAGCAGCAAATGTATAGGCTTTCAGGTAGTTTAATTTCAGATTTGTGTACAGTTAATTCACCTTAATTTCCTATTGTCGTTCATTCCCTGCGTCTACGTCTAGGAGTAGAACAAGAAGCTGACATCTCTGCTGTCAAATTTCATGTGTGTAATTCAGCATGTGCTCTTTGCCAGCTTAAAAATCTTTCAAGCAAGATTAGTGTCAGGTGCATACGAACCCTATTCAACTCCCTGTTTAAGTGTACAGCAAGGTTTCTTTCTCTTAGCTGTAGGAGGCAAAGCAGCTGGTGTCTGCTGCAGGATTTTGGTTGAACTTGAGTTTCTGTAACTGATGATTCAGGCTGCCCCAAGACAGAGAGAAAACCAGAATGATACATAGCTTTTGAACCTGTTCCTCGTTAATAGAACTGACAGTTTTAAAAATACCTGAGAGAAGTAGTAGATACAATTCAAAAATGAAGTTATGGCTGAAAAAAAGCCACAATCACAGATGAGAATGGTATAAGACCGTGAGAAAAGATATGTGGTCCCTGAAATTCTAGCATTTACTTTTGTTCAGTTATGTGCTCATCCTTGCCAACTAAAAGAGATTAGTAAAAACAAAGAAACAAACAGATGAGAGATTTCTACCGCCACTTATAGCAAGTTTAAGAAAGTGGTCCTAGCCCCTGCAAACCTTGGAAAGAAAGTCATAGAATGAGAGACTCCACAGTGCCTGTTCCTCTAACAATGGCTCAGCCGTGACAGACAGGGCCTTTGCTGGGAGGCCTGGAGTTGTACGCATCTGATAAATGTCTCTCTCTTCTTTTTTAAAAATGTTCAGAGAGGAAGTCACCTCCTGCTCCGACAATAAAGAAGTACACCACAGCAAATGTGAAGGAGACTGCACCTCATCATGGGGTAGCGCCAAATTTGGGTAAGTTCTTGGCCCTGAGAAGAATACTTTGCTTCTTTAAAATTACATTTTTTTAAATAATTGTGAATAACAATCTAAGTAAGTGGCAACCTGTTTTAAAGGTAACTTTGAAAAATCTGCACCATGATGAACCAAAATACATCATCAGTTCTCTAACTGTGGTCGATACTTCAATCAACCAACCAATATTCATGTAAAATATGTATAAATCACTTGTATATCCTCCATAAAGCAGTTCACCAGTTTAAATGCTTTTTTGTACAACATCATCTTACAATCATAAATAACAACTATGCAGTAGAAACATCTTTGGTATATTTTACATAAAAATGTAAAAATTTGGAATCTCATTAAATAAGAAACAGAACATGTAAAGGTATTGAGGCTCTTTTGCTAGTAGAAAGAAGTAACAAATACAAGACAAGTGTATTTGCAAGTATGTTTTGATGCATAAATGAGATGAGAATGATCTATTGAGGAAAATAAAAGCTGCCAATGTAAAGCAAAATTAACCCCAAACCACAAAATTAAACTTTTTTTGCCTTCTGATTTAAATTAAAATTAGTTATTTTACAGTGTTTAAATCAGACCACTATCTTTTCACGCTATGCACCAGCTGGTATATAGTATATAAGATAGTAGATATACTATAGTATATAGCATAAAGGATGTCTAAAAAACCTGAGAAATATCCTCCAGTCAAAACTTATAAGCCATTACTAGGAATTCAGTATAGGGGGTCAAGGCAAAAATGGTATTGGGAGCACTAAGAACTGATTAGTCAGGATTAGATTTTATTTTTACTTCTTGGCAAAATATCAGAATGCACAGAATTCAGAATCACACACTCACTTGCTTTCCTCACCGTCTTTTTTATCTGAATACCCAATGCATATTAAAACATGCACACACAGACTATCCATGAAGATGTGAAACTGTCAGCAACCCTAACACCATCAGATCTGTCATTGGTGGCAAGACTGGGGCTTTGGTCATACTTGCAATACTGACAGCAATACCATAGGCTAAACCATCATTACTGGTCATCGTAACAGAAGGCTAATGTATGGCTGGCAGCCTGAATGGCTGATGAATTTCCTTATTGCAGTAAGTGGCTTACCTAAGGTCCTTAAGATGGTGTTGCCTCAAGGAAGCAACAGTATTTGGGTTTATATTAGTCCCTGTATGACTGCAGTGAGCTGGTATCTATCCTGCATAGGGACTAATAGCAGTCATATATGAATTGGTAGGACACAAATGGAAGAAGACTTAAAAAGCTTCAGACAGAAACTGGAATTCAATCCTTTGTCCTGTGAGCCCGAGTACAGTTGTTTGGCCTTCTTTAATCTCTAATGTCAAACAAATATTCTGAAATTGCATTCTCCTGGTAAAAAAGTAAGCAAATAACTACTGATCTGGAATGGAGCCCCCTTCAAAAGTCACAAAGCTGTGCGTGTGATCATCAGTGATCATCTCTCCTATGAGGAAAAGCTGAGGGAGCTGGGCTTGTTTAGCCTGAAGAGAAGACTGAGAAGGGATCTCATAAATACTTACAAATATCTTAAGGGTGGATGTCACGAGGACAGAACCAGACACTTCTCAGTGGTGCCCAGTGACAGGACAAGGGGCAATGGGCACAAACTGAAACATAAGAGGTTTCAGTTGAATATGAGAAAGAACTCTACTTTGAGGTTGACAGAGCACTGGAACAGGCTGCCCAGGGGCTTGTGGAGTCTCCTTCTCTGGAGATATTCAGAATCCACCTGGATGATGTCCTGTGCAACCTGCTCTAGGTGAACCTGCTTTAGCAGAGGGGTTGGACTAGATAATCACTGGAGATCTCTTCCAACCCTTGCCATTCTGTGATTCTGTGTGATTTTGTGAATGAATTGCTCTCATCATACACATAAACAAAAGGAATGATGCCCTAACCACCTTAATCAAAGAAGCAAAACTTAAGGTAAATAAGCAAATAGGACTTACTTGATTTTACTGAGACCACTAAGGAATGACTGCAGACATTCCTTGTCTTTCAAGCCTCAGATGAAGAAGAGGGTAAAAAGAACAAAGGCTAAAAGTAGAAGTACAGACAACCCCCTACTACCCCCAAAATGTTCCTATGTATACATAAACAGTGGAATTTGCAGACATATTAAAAACAGTATTTTTGCTGCCTCTGAATATCAGTATTTTTAGAAGGCAAATAATGAGTTGAATTTATTATTGTTTAATAAAAGAACCAGTACTATCCAAGTGCTTCAATATTAACTCAACAGGAATTATGTGAGACAAATATAAAAGAATAGAGAACTATCTTTAGAAATTAAAACAGTATTAAAAACTCCTTTAGAAAGTTTCCAGGTTTTCATCTAATAAAACTCACTGGATAACCTGCTACGGAAAACAGCATAATTTTATCAGTGAAGACTATTTCAGTGAATAGATGCACACTGAATATCTAATACAAATGGACATTTCAATGGAGGAATGCTTCAACTTTTCAGTTTGAGCATATTCAGTCATATTCTAAATGCTCTTGGATATGACATCAGAACTTAAGATTTAAGAGAAGTCTTGGACTTTCAGTTAAACAAGGTATTCAAGTTGCTACAGCTTGAAGCCAATGGACATCACAGAACAAAGCCTATATAGTTTTTCTACACAGATCTTCATGACCCTTTCCAGCAATGGTTGCTAAGAGATCACGGAATAATTCCAGGTAGACAGGTGGACTTACACTGTCTGGTTAAAAAAAGGCACAAATCAGGAAGTAATTTAAAAAGTAATGTATAATGGTATCATTCTTACTGTATTCTCTCATTTTTATCCTTGTTTTTTGAAAAAGCATTCTCTCAACTGTATCTGCAAGACCAGTCCTACATACCAGTTCTTATATAATTATCATGATGCAGAATCTGGGCTTTTCTTTCTGCTAGTGATTTTTATGAGGCTTAATTTACTGACCTGCAGCGTGCTTTCTCATACACTGCCCTAAGGAAAAAAAAAAAAAAAAGCAAAAGGCATTACAAGATACCTTCTGCCCTTTCTCACATTTTATGCAGAAATTCTCCTGTGGTGCAGTGTTCACAGGTGTCTTAAGTCTCTCTCATTCTCCCTGTAACTGCCTATTGTAGAACACTTACATTTTAAGTATTCTTTCAGAATTTCAAAATTGAACTTAAAAGTCTAACAGAGGAAAGCAGAGTTCAGTCCCAAACATACTTATGATTAAATTAGCATAATAGTAAAGGACATCTGTATAAAAAATAGTTTTCTCTAATATACACTTACCAAATGTGTAGACAACACAGCTAAACTTCACTCAAGTAAGAAGATACATTTGCTAGCCTTCATTCAGGTCTTCCTAGATGCAAGGCTGAAGTAATTAATCTATACAATACTGTCACAACAGTGTCATGGATTTTATTATCTTAAATTGACATTATCTTCTAGAGGACCCAAGAATTAAATTGCAGTGAAAACATTACACTGTACAGGACCACTTTGTTGAATTTCCTCTGAACTTGAGGTATCTGTTGTAAGTTCCACAGAAGGTGCTATAAGGGATGTTGCAGAGCTCAAAAGCACATACTGTAGCACCTTTCCTAGGATTCCTTCTGACAGATGTAACATTTTATCACAGATATCACATTCTCCTCTCCTGGGTAACTTTCAAAATAAACACCTTACCTCTGTATTTATGACTTTATCACCAGAGCTCTCAATTCTAACACTTCCTTATGATTTCTTCTATTACATCTGATAAAACACGTGCATCAAGAAAACTGGATGAAAAATAGAATTTTTTTTCTATTATTGTTCTCCCTACCTGTAGAATTTCGCATTAGGACCAAATATTTGTAAGTATCATGTTTTATTTGTGAAAACAGAGCTCAGATTACCAATAACTCACATCCCAACTTTCAAAATTTCTATCATAGTATAAGCCCAACTTGTATGACTTCAGATAATTTAGAATAGTTACTGGGTTTCAAGGGTGTACCCTTTCTCCAAAGCTTCAAGAAATAAGCATGGTAAAGAAGTTTTAAATCATCCTTATGCCAAATTAAATCTGCATTACTTCTGAATTTAGAAGCATCCTGAAATACATTTATCCAAAGAAAGACCTACAAGGAGATCCTCAAAAGGAAGCCCCTGCTATCTTATTTTATTTATTTATTTTTAAAAAGGGAGAATCCCAGCCCAGTGGAGCTGAGGTTATCAAAACTTCACTATGACCCATTAGCCCTGTTACCTAGCATAAAAGAAACAAAGCAAGGGCAGTAATCTCAATGTCTGTTGATTCTTATGCATTGATACAAAAATCCGTATTCTAAAAAGGGAAAATACTAAAGCATGCAGCTTTGTATATTCCATTCATTTTTTCTTATCTAAAAGAAACCTATCTAATCTTTCAAACACATTGTACATTCATTAATTTAAAAAAAGAAAAAAAGACTGAACTGTGTGGTGGTTACATGCAAGATTAACCTCCCTCTCATAGAATACCCTTATCAGTATCATCTTTTCCAATCCACAGTTTAAAAGACTGCAAATAGAAGTAGCAAACAAAACAAAGCATACCTTGAAACGTACACTGCAAATGAGGGAAGCTGTGAATACTGCCAATTGTGCTTTATTTAATTTTTGTTTCTGTGCAATCACCAGCAAATTAAGAGAACCACTAAAATGGACAGTGCCTAACCTAAAATATGCTTCCTTGCTAAACTGAAAGACATATTATTGTCATAAACTCTAAATATATTAAAAGTACTCACTGACTCAGAGAACCAATAGGGTTCTTTTCTGGGAGAATAGGGTATTTTCCAGAAGCAAAGAATTGTGTCAAGTTTTAGTGCGTTATACAGTTTTCAGTGGAGAAACAGAGGAAGACTATGGAAAAAGTCTTCTACAAAGAAGATGAGGATTTTTTGGTGTCTGAAGTCATTCTGTAATGTGACCAAATGATCAGCTGGATTTTTACATATGAAAGGTTAAAAGATTTTAAGATAAGCAAATACGTGAAGATATGATACATAATCACACACATACTTACACTGGTGTATACACTCCTCTATTATAGAGGATCATGAAATTACCATACATTTTAAAATGCTTTTAAACCAACCATTTCTTCTGATCAGTTGGCCTACTTTAATTCCTTTTCCAAGGGACTCCCAAAAGCATCTCTGCTTCAGACTCCAGTGTTTCCAACCTAGTGCTGACTGGTTTCTCACACACAAGCAAAGAATGCAATTACATGACTCCTCCATTCTTGTTAATGCAGTTGGTTCCCATTTGTTCAAAAGCTCCACTCAAACCTCATCTTGTTTGGTTTTATCTAATTCTTATGGCCCAGATTCAACAACTGAAGCTTTCACCTCTTATGCCTCCACTTACTTATATTATACCTAATAGAGTACAGTGAAGTCACTCCTGATTTCCAGCCATGTAGCTCAGGGCACGCCCACACAAGAAAGTTAGACCAATTTAGTGTAAACTTGCCTATATGTCAATTTGGAAAATCCTGTGCAAAACAATTTATTGTAATTTAAGGTTGGGTTATGCTCTGCCCCCCCCCCCAGAACTGACTCAAGCCTAACAGATATAAAACAGACTGAAATACAGGTATCTATTTGGACTTTTGCATTGATTTAGCTTTACTTGGTGTAAAAAGCAGACCTGTGCTTTTTAGTCTCTGACAAGAATTAAGACTCTTGCCTCTCCACACTTGTCTGCTACTGACTTCTCTTGTTTCTCTACAAAAGAAGTGGCTGAACTGCAGTGCATATGCCACTCATGTCTGCTTTCATGATATATTCAATACTGAAGTAAGCCATAGCTCCTGGGTCTCACAGCTCTTATACCGGCAGCACAGTAACTGCCTCCTAGGTCCCGTAAAACCTGTGTAAACACAGTTAGGAACTACCGCAGTCACCACCTGCATTCACCAATAATGAACAGCTCTGCTGCTGCCAGGCAGATCTGCATTTCTGGTTCAGGAAACAGGACGATCAAGGCATGGCAAAGTAGGAAGAACAGGACTAGGGAAGCCAAGGTTCCGCTTTGTCTTTGCTGGAAATGAAGGTTCACAATTTGGGTGTGTACAGGAGAAAGGATGTGGTTGAAATCTGAAATTAGCATAAACTTCTGTGGGTGCATGAATGGATAGGAAAAGTTAAGTGTAAGCATTGGACTGCAATCATAGCTTGGAAGACAGGAAAGCTGTGAGAAGAGCCATAGGTGAGGCTCTGGTTTTGCATGGATAGAAAAGCATGTGACCCTAGATGCCAGAAGTTACTGATGATGATCATATACCCGCTAACTATGTTTAGAAATCCCTGGTCTGTGCTACCTCATGATCAGTTCTGCAAGGGTGTCCATTTGGGTTCTAATATAGTGACATTTTTCTTGCATCTTTGTACCTACCCACCTACTATCTATTTTCTATTCTCTGCCAAAAACATTGTGTCTTTCCCTCTGCTTTTATATTTAGCATTTATCTATTATTTAAATTAATACACTTAATGGCAGGCTTGTCATAAGCAGCATATTTTGAATGTTTAAGGGTATCTCACAATGGCTTGTAGAAAATGCTCTACAAAATTAAATTATTTAATAGAATAATTTAAGAGTAACTTTCTATTCTATACACAAGGTTTAAAATCCTAAAGTTTTCTTTAAACATGAATTTTATTTTATGCCTTATTTCAGATTTCACTCACGTATACACACACATATACAAACTCAAAATTTCAAAAGCATTCAATACACAGGAAATTAACAAGGAATTTTTTTAGTTGTTTAGATTTCACTCTGGAGTCTGGTTTAGAAAGGAATACCTTCTAGAGACTAAAAGTGACATGTGGAAGTTTATTTCATAATACATCATTAAAAGATGCCATATTCCATGGCATCCATGTGTACATGTTTAAAGAGATTATTATGTATGCTGGTTTAGCATGCATATGATAGATCACGTACATAAACCCAGCAACACTGGGTCTACACAAGTATATATCTATCAATGAGAGATTTTAAAAAATAAAATTTCAGTATGAATTGCATACTATGAATATATGAATATCTGTGTATATAATGTATATAAATATGTAATAGTATATTCATATGTATAATAAATCTAATAAATAATATTTTATTATATATCTCTGAAATCTATCAATATTTGTAGAAAACCTACCCCAGCTATCCAAATCAATACTGTATAAAAGTGGGAAGAAGTGGAGTTGGTGATCAAAACATGCTACTGGAAAAGCAGTCCTGTCCTATCCTTTCAAAAACAAAGCAAAGAAAAAATCCTCCCCCTGTTGCATGTCACTGGCACAACTTCATTGACAATAATGCACTGATTGGTGTGTACCAATTTCACAAACCTGTGGTACAATTTTTTTTATGACTGACAACAGCACTGGGTCTACAAAGAGAGATCTCTACCCATGAGACATTTCAAAGATAAAGACCTCAGTCTTGATTTCAGCCCCAATCTTCAAACTGTACAGATTCTGAATATCAGCTTTGTTGAAGGAAGATTATACTTGGCCTTCTGCCACCCTCCTTTGTAGCCATAGCATCTTGGTGTGCCTGAAGCAGGAAGGAAACTTGATTGAATTATATTCTACTCCAGCTCTGTCAGTCTGCTGGGCAGCTCTGTGCATACCTATCACCTGATTATAAGGTAGCTCCATCCCTGTGGTTGCCCCCATGAACCTAAAATAAAGCACACATTCTCTTGAATGCATTCTCTTGAATATCCACAAACTAGGACTCCTAAACTGGATTCTAAATAACAGATAATCCAATAAAAGCCTACATTCATAAACCCATTAATGCTGTTTTCACCTTCCTGTCACAAAGCATGCTTAGCTCAGTTTAGCAGCTGTGCTTACATCTGTATGAATTTCTGAAGTCACTTAAGTGTGTGTCACTACCTGCATCCAATAGTAAACATGGGCCTTAATCAGCATTAATTCTAACCACAGCTTTCCTCCAAGACAGACAACAAACTGCTTTTTTAACTCTGTTTTTCCAGGATTATTATTATCTTTTTTTATTATACTGCTTTGAGTATAAGCTTGATAGATTTTGAAGAAATGCATTCTAAAATTATTCTGATCATATTGAAACTGTTCTTCCCAGCTGTAGGCACCTTTCCTCCTTCCTCCCACATATAACTCAAAAATAACTATAGTTCACACAGCAGATGCAGAATGAGGGCTTTTAGAAACAGGCCATGTACTGTCTTTTTTAAACATAGCTGAGACTCTGGATTGGTAATATGGGCTTAGTTTCCAATTCTACCAAAGGCTCCTTTTATGATCTTGGGCATGTGCTTATTTTTTTCCGTTCAACTGCTCATGTACAAAAGGGACACAAGTCAACTTTTTGTTTGATGAGTGTTGTAAGGATTGAACAACATCTGTGAAGTATTCAAATATCACATTAAGGACTGCTTAAACATGCAAGAAGGCAAACAAACAAGTTATGACACTGCAGTGGCCAGAATACACTGCAGAACAATCCACACAGTTAGGAGGATCTCTCAGGTCCTGAGCAGAAATTCAAGTGAGAGGAATTACTACCTTCACAGCAAGGAGATAAGCATCTTGCAGACTGATCAAGCCATTTATACTAACCCAAAAGGTATTCCTGCCCTTTGTAGTCACTCCACAAAAGCTTTTCAAGTTCCACTGGCTATTTCCACTAAGCGCCTGAATTAACAACCTGCCTAAGCAAGCAAACAAAAGTACAAGACAGGCACGAGATTTCTCTCTTCTCCAATATTTCGTGAGGCAAAAAAAAAAAAATTAAAATCCCACCTAGCTAAATCTGTACAGCAGGGACCCCACGCACTCCAGAAAACAAGGCAGGAAATGTGGCCACGTTCCTGTATCCCGAGGCGACTTTCACTTTCTGGCTCGCTGCAGTGCCAGACTTTGCGGCCCGGCCGCGGAGCCGGCACCAGCCGTAGCGCCGGGTGGAGCCGAGGGGGCGGAGGCGGGGGGAGTGTGCCCGGTCCTCAGGCCGTGGGCCCCAGACCCCGGCCGCCTCTCAGGCCGCCCCCGCCACCCGTCCACCCCGCCATCCATCCATCCATCCATCCATCCACCGGCACGAGGCGGCAGAGGCCGCGGCGACGGCGGGAGAGGAAAAGGCAGCCCACGGCCGGGCCCCCGCGGCTCCCTTCCCAGCGGCGGCGCGGAGGCCCCCGACACCGGCCTGCCCGCGGCGGCTGCCGGCCCGGCCCGGCCAAGCCCAGCCAGATCCCCCGCCCGCGGGCAGGCGGCGGCGGCGGCGGCTGCCGGGTATGGGACGCCCCAGCCCTCCCCTCGCAGCCCGGACACCTACCCACACCATCCCAGAGCCCGGCGGCAGGGGAGTGGCGAGGGAGCGGCCCGTCCTCTCCCTCCGCAGCTCCACGCCCGAGCCCGCTCCGGCCCCTGAAATGGCTGAACAAAGGGAACCTCGCTCCGCCGCCACCGCCCCTCCGATTGGCCGGGGGGCGGGCGAAGGGCGGGGCTGGGCGCGCGAGGGAAGGCGGGGGCGCCACTGGCCAGTCACCCTGGCAACGGCGGCCTCATCTGGGGCCCGCGGCCGCGGGTGTGATGGAGGCGGCAGTGAAATGGCCGCCCGGCCCCACCCAGGCTCTCAGCCCCGGCCCCCGCCCTCCGCCTGCCCGGGCTGGCTCGCCAGAGGGACGTTTCTGCCTGCCGGCTGTCTGCTCCCTGCCGGCTACCCGCTGCAGGCGCACGCAGGCAGGCTTCCTGCCCGGGCATTGCCTCCCGCAGTGATCCCCCTGGCGACGGGGGACCCCCTGTTCGACCTCCTCGGAGGCACCCTTTCTCCCGACCTGCCACCACCTCCCTCAAGAGGCACACGTGCGAAGGGCCACCAGCCAGCCCCCCCAGGGAGCTCTCCTCCCATCCCTCTGACCCACCGGCACAAACGGGCTCCTCACAGGCACCCTTCACCCCGGGCCCCACCAGCCTCCCCAGGCCCGGATCCTCTCCCCACACCCGCCAGTGCCCCCATGCCAGCAGCTGCAGAGAGCTGCAGGGGCTCCACAGGAGGTGGCTGACCTGTCAAAAATCATCAAAAGGAAAAACGAGGCTAAGGGCTAAGGAGCAAAGGTACAGCACCCTGGGTTTCATCTTCAGTAGGCAACGCGCATGCATGGTCTTCCTGGACTTCTCTGTGAGTGAATGGACTGAGAGCAGCGCTGCAAAGGCCTTGGGTATTGGTGGATGAAAAATTGGACATGAGCTGGCGATGTGCACTTGAATCCCAGAAAGCCAATTGTATCCCTGGCTGCATCAAAAGAAAGGTGGCCAGCAGGTCGAGGGAGGTGATTCTGCCCCTCTACGCTGCTCAGGTGAGACCCCACCTGGAGCACTACATCCACCACTGGGGCCCTCATCATAGGAGAGACATGGACCAGTTGGAGCAGGTTCAGAGGAGGGCCACAAAAATGATCAGAAGGATGGAACACCTCTCCTATGGAAAGAGGCTGAGAGAGTTGGGGTTGTTCAGCCTGGAAAAGAGAAGACCTTACTGTGGCCTTAAAGGGGGTAATTTCTTATATGTAGACAGACTTTTTACCAGAATCTGTGGTGACAATGGTTTAAAACTGAAAGAAGGTAGGTTTATACTGGATATAAGGAAGACATTTTTTACAGTAAGGGTGGAACAGGTTGCCCAGAGAAGTTGTGGATCGCCCATCACTGCAAGTGTGTTTAAGGTCAGGTTGGACAGAGCTTTGAGGAACTGGACCTAGTGGAAGATATCCCTGCCCATGGTGGGCGGGTAGACTAGCGATCTTTAAAGATCCCTTCCCAACCCAAACCATCCTGTGGTTCTATGATTCTATGACTTGTATGGCCAGCTGTTGTGGCAAGATCACTGCACATTCATCCACAGCTGTGGGTAGCCCAGCAAGTCACAGCAGCAATCCTTACTTGTCCTGCAATCCTATCTCTTTGACTGCAAGCACTAGGTACTTTATTATTGAGCAATGAGAGCTAAACATTTTCATCCAATTTCTAAAGCTTACAGAGCATTTAGAAAAGCACAGTCTTGCTTGTTGTCCTGTCTCCTGCTCCTGGGGACACACTGTCTTCTCCTAGGCACTCTCCTCATCCTCCCTGTCTGCCTCTTAGGCATGCACATACCCCTCCTGTCCAGCCCCCCCCACCCCCCCTACCCTCACACCCCCCCGTGTACTATCGTGATTTCACAACGACCAAAATTCCTTGACAGAGTCTTCCATAAAGAGAGCTGCTTTCCCAGCCACTTGTCTTGGTCAACACTCTAATGTTGCTGTGTTACATCAGCTCTAGCATTGTGCCAGGCTGCTTCCACTTTTTTAAAACTTAATTTTAATACCTTTCAAAGGTAATTTTCTAATCCTCACTATTGCAGAGAAAAACTTGAAAACACAACTGGGACGTTTATACCCATAACAAGTCCATCATCTACTACTCCAACGTTTATGCTGATTTGATGATTTTTGTGGGACCTGTCTGGTGATCTTGCAAGTACTAACACTTCAGTACTATGTCTAGATCTTCTTGTGCTGAAAGATCTACATGTGAACATTCAGAAGGCTGCTTCCCCCTATAAAAAGCTCTACCCATACAGTCCAATTAAATACCTGTTATTTTTCTCAAGTATTAGTTTACCACATAATGTTCAGAGCAGATTGTATTGTAGTTATAGACTGTATTTAGTTATACAAGACTAAGTTACAGCTTAATACTTATACCTGCAGCAATCACTTTACATCCACAATCTCACAATAAAACCCAACCTCTCAGCTAACATGAAAGCAGATACGTGGGACTATGTCTTCTGGTTCAGCCTTCCCAAGTACAGAGACATAAGTCATATAGCTTACCTCCAGCTTTGGGGATCTACATGCCAGCCACAGCTACAGAAGGCAAGATGCCGTAGTGCTAAGGTGCAAATATATTAGTTGCAGTTGTGTGGCCGAGAAAAAGTAATAAGAGCCAAATTCTTGCGTGTCATTGAAAACATGAAACTTGACAGTTCAGAGTAAAAGTTGCTGGTAGAAATTGTTAAAACTGTTTAGTAATACTTCATTATATTGAAAGAAATGCAACAAATATTCCAATCAAAAAGAGCTTAAACAATACAGGAATAAAAATGTATTTACAATATATTGGCACAGTGAAAACATTATGCTTTATCTGGTGATACATGGCAAACGTTTACAAGTTGTACATTTTTACTTTTTACATTTAAAGCACAAAAACAAGACAGCAGATCTAAATAGACACTGCAAATACAGTAGCTACTTTGAATTCAGGCTGCTGCAGCTTTGACGCTTCTGTAGCTCATTCACAAAGGATACCTGTCTGAGTTTCCTACAGCATCAGTCAAATCCTGGCCTGCTTTCCTCCTGACACGATGCTATGTGATTCTGGTGTCTGCCTGGATGCCCAGCCCTCTGCTATTCTTTTCCTAGCAGTTTTCAACCTCTTGGTCAGCTGCAGTCAAACCTGACTGACAGGTAGAGGTCTCCAAAAGATAACAGAGTTTAAGTTCTTGTGATAGACATCAGGGAGCCAGGTAGAGGAGGGAGGCTGTACTGATGAGGAGATGTTGGAAGGGGTAGAAGGAAGGCGTATTTTCTGCCTGTTGGTATCCTGCCAGTTTATCAGTATCAACATACCGGCTAGTCCCTCCCACACAAGTAATTTGAAACGAGACTCATAACACTGTTTCTGGCCCTGCTGACAGTTGAAAGATGTGCGAAGGAGCTTGTGGTAACAGAGAGTTTAGTGGGTATGGGAGGGATCTAGAAATACTCAAGTTATGGTGCATATCCTGGTTCTTACTATAGGTATTTTAAATGAGTTCATAGCATAAGAAAGCTACAGAAGTGGCTTAAGCAACTACTCAAGTATTCCTGCTAAAAGTGTCAGGGAAGCCAGTGTGGCCACATTGCCCTTGTACTTCACAATCTCCCATTATAGAACAACATTTTTGGTGGCTATCGCAATTAAAATGATCCAGTGTCCTTTCACTGGCTAGAGACCAAGGAATGGAAGAATGAAAGATGAGAGTTACCTTTGCCTGACTTTAACAAGATTTTGAGTAAACAGAGTACTAACTTTGTGACTTTTCTTAAGATTTCTTTGTTTTAATAAAATTAAATATTATAAGCAAGCAATGCATTTTCGGGAACAGTTAGCTAGGCTCCATTGAAACACGCCTTCAGACTAAGCAAGGCCAATAAAACTATGTTATATTTCCTTTTTGCTGCAAGAATGGACAGCAGCACAATCTGTTTAAGTAGCTTCTGCTTTCCACTCATGGTCAACATCAACTGAAGGGATCTGTCAAAGCCATCTTCTGTAGAAAGGAAAGTTCTTTGCTGGTGGTCCAATTCAGGTGGTGCTGATGTTCTATCAAGAATGCATTAAAGAAATGGGTTACTGAAAAATGAAATTTATCTCCATGTTCATTCAGCATATACAGGCACTGCAGTCTGTTGTGGTGGTGAGTTACCTGGGTGCCAAACACAGCCTAGCCATGACAGCACATAGCAAACCATGAGCTAATTTACCTGTTTTCTCAGCAGAATAAGTTTGCCTGAGAAATCCAAGTTCCATCCTAGACAATTCCTAAGTTTACTTCGAACCAGCTTAGCCATCCCAACATTGCACTAGATGGTGCATTTTATAGACATGTATTTACTATTTCATTTGATTGGAGGCTGCAATTCTTTTTGTGTGACTGCAGATCTTTTTTTAGGAGCAGATTTAGTTATTTTCACTATCAGTTGTTATGCTAATCAGTTGCCTTCTAAGCATCTGATTTTCCTTGGCAGGATCAAGTAGTGGAGATAAGTCATCTGGATGCAGGAACAGTTTTCTTAGTCATAAGGGAAGCTCTGCAGTTTCCATGCAAATTTGTTCTCTAGCTTACAAAGAATCACTTAACTGAATTTTTGGTTTGTTGAATGGAGAAGTAGGAAGCAACCTGAAGTGTTCTGTGGACGGTGGTAATGTGTCCTGTGATTGCTTTGATTTTTTTGCCTTCTGTTTGTAAGTAAGTGTAAAGTTATGATTGAATAAAACCTTGAAATTAATGTAAAGATGTTGTGATATTTGCCTGATTTTTCACATTTCAAAACAACAGGTGGAAGAGGTATTACTGTCCAAGTTGTATCAGTGAGATGTCAACTTAGATGATCACGTACCATATTTAAATGTTAATATTACTGTTTTATTGACCATCAAAATCAGAGGAAAACCAAAATTATGATTCTCCATTGTCTAGTAGCTGGGATGTTTATTCTTGCTTAATGTTGGTGGATCTGTCAGAGTACTAACAATTACTGTGTTCCCTAGACAAGAAATAACCGAGATGAAGAAACCTAGCAAAAAATGAGACATCTGACCCAAAACTGCTGTCCTGAAAAGGAAGAACAAGGTGCAAATGCGAATATTTGCATTAATAAACTGTTTTTTAAGCACTAAGAAGAATAAGACAGATGGATAGATGGACAAACAGAAGGAAGGAAGCAAGATTTAAGTAGTTAATGAAATATGATGTATTTATGTACAGTTATTTTACTCGAGTAAAATACATCAGGATTTGTTCAACAGTATGCAGTTTACAGTTTTTGGAAGCATTATGTGTGAAAACAAAGTAAAAGATAACAAAAACCCACCCCAACTTGGCAAAGACCTGGTCACTATCTGTGAGTAATACATGATTAATTGGGTGTGCTGCTCAGACACAAATGTCAAAGGTTAATTAATTAATTAATTTCATAGAAAAGTTTAATTAATTTCATAGACAAAATTTTCCGTTGATCTTCAGCATGTGCAAAATTACTAACTTAATTAGTTCCTGGTCTACAAGAATATGAAAATAACACTGCTATTTTGCCTATCCAAAGAGTATTTCTTTTCAGTGAAGTTCATGAACTATCTCTGTTAACTGGGGACTGAAAGAACTCGCTGTTAACAGAAATGACATGAACTTTTCATATTTGGGTCACTGCTTGTGAGAATTTGATCCATGGTTTTCTAAGCTAAAAATATTATTCAGCTACATACAGGCAAGATGGTGTTTAGTGTTAGCTGTTGAGATGTATCTCAAGTAAGTTTCTATTTTGTATCACTGCAAAGGAATAAGCTGCCTTCCTAAAGGTTTCAATTCACAATTGAAGATAAATTTAGCAGGAGCAACTAAAGCTGTTACTGCCTGAAGCAATCTACACCGGCCATTTCTCTGAGATCAGTCGCAGGATGACAAGTACATTTTAAGTGAAAATTAAAATATAAATGCTCTGTAGTAAAGGTAAAAGTATATTGATTAAAATGTATGTAAACTAAAGCAAACAAAATATATGCTTTAAGGAAATAGTTTCACTGGGCAGGCTGAAGGTCAGAAAAGTTAAAAGCTAGTACGTTAAATAAACGAACAGGGAAAATGCATGAAGCAGGCCATCAACATGTAAACAAAGACTGATGGCAGTTGCAGACATAATAAACAAATTCATTATCTGTCCAGGTACCATTTTTAACAGAAAAACCTTCATGAACACTTTCTATCATCTCTGTGTTGTTCTTGATTGGCCAACCAAGTTTTTTCAATAGGACACCGGGCCCTGTTTGATTCCTGTTTCATAAAGCTACTGGTTGTCCATCTTGAAACAGTATGAATTCATAGACAGAAGAGATCTTTGGAGATCACCTGAAGGAGTTGAACGAGCTGCACTGAGAATGTCATCTGTTGCCACTAGCACTGTTTTACAAAAGGTTTCAAGTCTTTTCCTGTGAGTGGAAAAGTGACAGTAGTGGAACCAGCAGAACAGATATAAGTGCCTACCAGGAAAAGATTTATTATATGGGGTTGACAAACTTTACAAAGAGTGGGGTAGAGATACAAGGCTGAGATCACTTACTTCTGTCTTTACAGTGTGTGAAGGCAAGAACAGCAAGGGATTGCTGAAAGCCCCTCCTCTTCTTTTCAGGAGCAGTGCTGGTGGCTGCATTAACCAGCTGTGATGGCCTGTATGCAGGTTATCTACCAGATAGCGGTTCTGGAGGAGATCAAAAGAAAAGAAATCCTATGAGAGGTTAGAGACTGGCTAATTTGAGAAAGATGGGAAAAAAAAAAAACCCTTTGTGGAGAAGAACTAGAGAAAGAGAAGGTACTAGAAGAAAGAGAAGGGTTATAAAAGAGAGACGATCGTGAAGATGCCGGGTGGATATCCAGCATGTATGAGCAGTGGAGTTGGGAATAAAAAGGACTCAGAGAAAGGGAAGAGAAGGAGGCTTGACAGATTTCTCCTCCTTTTAATTTACCTAGTTCTTTCTTAGAATAAAGTATAACTTTTATTTCGTTGCTCCTTAATTTAAGCTTTTATAAGTTGCTATACCCTAAAGCACCACCTGACAAATAGTGAGGTGTGGAGTGCACCTGGTGAAGCTATCTTGGCCCTGAAGAAGCAGCCTGGGTGTTGTGGCATGGTGCTCCTGGCACCAGTGTGCTGGAGAGCCAGGGCAGAGCTGGCTGCGACGCTGATGCAGGGTCTTGCCTGCCTGGTGAGCCTGCTTGGGTGAGGGTCCAGCCAGCACCAGCAGTTCAGCTGTCAGGACAATGGAGAGGTGGTGACAGGCATGCGAGGCTGAACAACAGCTCTGTGAAACTGCTAATTTTTCGAAGAGTGTCTTTGGCTAAAAAGACTTTGGGAAAGGCTGGCTTAGAAGTTGCAAAGGTTATTATTGGTTTGTGTGGCAGCTGGAAGTCCCATGCGCAAACAATGCACTGTCTGTGGGGTCTTGAGTGGTTACCAAATCCTTTCAAGAGGGATCAGTAGTAGTTTCAAGGGTCTGGATACAAGTGAGACCCAAGGACACACCTGTATGTGCCCCAAAATGTTCTGATAGAAATACATATTGCAGTATTTTGCCCAAGTAATGCAGTAATTTTATTTTTTTCTCACAACTCTGCTCAAAGAGGTGGCAATGAAGCCTCAACTAGTGAATGAAAAACCACCTAATTCCATCTGTAATCAGGTTGGCTAGATTTGTGCTAGCTTTGACAAAGCTGTGATTTCTGTGCGCCCTCTTATATGGTATGCTTAAGAAGAAATACAATTACTGATCCATTAGGATACACGATCCCAAAGTGCTCAGGCATGATGACATAAAAATAGAGAAATTGATTGCTTGCATTCCAGCAAGTCATATTTGTAAATAACTTAATACTGAAAGGCAAAATGATGACATGACAAATGTGAATTGCATGAAGTATAAGAACTATATTATGAAACTTCTCAGTACTACAAACAAGGTTAGGTTGCTTTTCTCTTCTGTTTTTAATTTTTTTGTTATGCTCACAGATATAAAAAAAAATTTATGTGTTTCATGATTACAGCTTAAAATATATTACAATATCTAAATCATATTCAGATCTAGGTAGCCAGGAAAGTTGTATAGTAAATATAAAATTATGATATTGTCCCTAACTAACTCTGGCTTTATCAAAAGCTTTGGTGGCATTTCCACATTTTATGTGGTGCTAGGATTTCACTCATTGCCCAATGGACATCAAAAGAGCTGCATTTCTCAAGGGCACGAACTTTTTAAGTGTAGGAATATCCGCTTAGATACAATTGTGAGGTCAAATATTTAGTAAAATGCATATGTTTAACTTAGAAAAATTATTCCAAAGGACCTCTGGGTGATTACAGTACTGCTGTGACAGCCACCTTTGAAAAATCTAATAGCATCTCTTGAGGAAAGCATCATCACTATAATTGAAAATTCATCATCCTCTTTTCTCCCCAATAAAAATGGCTGTTGAAACAATGAATTCAAAGCTGATTTAAAAAAAAAAAAAGATAGAATTATGAACATGTTAGGCATGAGAGAAAAAATTACTCTCTCCCTAACCCCCAAAAGAAAGAATGAGTAACTGGACTTGTCTTTCCTTAGATAATGGAAATTTATCAAAGAACAAACAACCTTGGAAAGTGCTCCAGTACAAGCTGGAAACCTTCTTGCTAAAGAAACATGTTTAGAAAGATATTAACTGACCTTTCCTGAACAAAATACCCCCCTATAAAATAGGGGGCTGAATGAGCCTGAAAAAACGTCACAGTTCCAAACAGTCATTAACTGTCATTAATTTACAGTATTTGCAGCATTAAGTTTGGTTGAATGGCAGCAGAGCTCTTGCTTTGACATGCATTTCTTCATGATCCCCAGGGGCATTCCCACTGCTGGCCAGAATCATCGTGGAGATTACTGAAGGCATTTATTGCTTAACCTTTCTGTGCTGGTTTTGTCTGGGATAGAGTTAATTTTCTTCACAGTAGCTGGTATGGGGCTATGTTTTGGATTTGTGCTGCAAACAGTGTTGACAACACAGGGATGTTTTTGTTACTCCTGAGCAGGGCTTATGCAGAGGCAAGGCCTTTTCTGCCTGTCACCCCACCCCACCAGTGAGGAGGCTGGGGGGGCACAAGAAGCTGGGAGGGGGCACAGCTGGGACAGCTGACCCCAGCTGACCACATATTCCATACCATAGGATGTCATGGTCAGCATATAAAGCTGGGGGAAGAAGAAGGAAGAGGGAGGGGGGACATTTAGAATGATGGTGTTTGTCTTTGCAAGTCACCGTTATGTGTGATGGAGCCCTGCTTTCCTGGAGATGGCTGAACCTCTGCCTGCCCATGGAAAGCAGTGAATGAATTCCTTGCTTTGCTTGGCTTGCGTGCCTGGCTTTTGCTTTACCTATCAAACTGTCTTTATCTCAACCCGAGTTTTACCTTTTTTTTCCCCATTCTCTCCCCCATCTCACTGCAGGGGAGTGAGCGAGCAGCTCTGTGGTGTTCAGCTGCCTGCTGGGTTAAACCACGACACTCTCTTAGGCTCACTGTTGCAGTTTGAAAACAGTAATATTTCAATTTTTATGACCAAATTGCATCTGATCTTATTGCAGATATAAAAGGAGGAGTGGAGACTACATGACGTCCTTTTATTCCTCCTGGAACACTGTTCGTTCTCACCTCCATCTCAAACATGGGGAGGACATGGTAGCTGCGGTTGTCTCCCTTCTGCCTCTGCAAGCCTGGGCATTGGAAAGGATACTTACAGGAAGGCACACAGAGGCTCTCAGAGGGGGAGTTCACACTGCACCAGACACATTTCCCTTGGAGGTGTGGGAGCTGAGAAGGAATGTGCCCCGTAAGGGATGAAAGTCAGCTGTTTATATCTTTCAATCTTAGCAGCACTGTGTTATTAGATAATGCAATCTCATTTACAAAGAGAAAGTCTATACGCTGAATCTATTTTTATACAGAGTCTGTGGCGCTCTCTCATTAGCCTGCAATAAAAGGCTCCCATGATCTTCTCCAGTGCTATTTTCTAGTGTTGTTTGTTGAAAGGAAAAGCAAACAGCCACAGTGGACAAAATTTTATAATTCTGGGGTTTTTTTCTGTTAAAAAATTAATATAAGCATGAAAAACTTAGACACCAAAATTTCCAGTGAAGTCTTTCAAGGCTGTGAAACCCTATTTCTCTTCTCCAAGTTCTTGATAGGTAGTCTCCAGTCCCAAGAGGTTCTACATGGAGAAATTCTTTAAGTGCCGCATGCTCTGTCATATTCAGATTGTGTATTTAGTTTATATTTAGCTCCTTTTGTCATAAGGGGACATCAGATTACTTTGGAGCTTGTAATAATTTTGCAGACCTTAGACTCTGTATCAATTTCCTGACATTACCGCAAACTCTTTCCCGTAGCCTTTTGAACTGATGGACTTCTACTAACACTCGAATTTTCTTGGAACCTTTTTTGCACAGTTTAACATGAAATTTTTATATGCTATATTTTGGGTTTTGCTAGTTTATGTTGCTCTGTATATGTCTATGACCAATTATCATGACCACGTGGATCATCACTGGTTTCAATGTAGAAATAATTTCCCTGGACAACAGCTAGTAGCAGAGCTCGACAGCCAACATGCCTATTCCATAAGAAATACTGCATACTAGTGAACCAATTTCAGAATTTCTCAAATCTGCACAGGGAGGTTAGCATCCTTTCTGCTTGTCATCTTTAAATAACATTTATATTCTTCAAACATCTTCACTTCCCTATCAATTAAAAACGAAATAATTACTGAAGTCTTTTCCCACCAAAAGATTTATATTACTGCCCAGTTGGAGAAGTGTTTCTTTTTGTTTCTATGAAAGCTATCGTAATGATTTCTTTAGAGATATAATTCTTCAAGACTGATTTACTGTGTTTGTCACTGTGCTATATCCCTTCGGAAAAATAAAAAAAAATACATATAAATAAAAAAAGATTGCTATGAACCAGAAAATGTGTTTAGGTACAACAAATCAATTTAATATTTGTTTTGTTCATTTCTTTGGTATGCTGAATTTTAGAACTGATGGAAAGATCATTTGCTGTCAAGGAAAGAAGCATATGGCAGTTCTAGGTGAGAAAAATCTAATTTCTGAATAGTTAACAGAATATGATTCCATATAAACTTCAGAAATGGCTCTATTTCTGTTAGGAGATATTTTTCAAATCATAATATATAGCATACACAAAATGGTTGAGGTTGGAAGGGGCCTCTGGAGATCATCTGGTCCAACACTGCTGCTCAAGCAGGGGCACCTAGACCTCGTTTCCCAGGATGCCAGGTTACCAGGTT
The DNA here is from genome assembly GCA_018403395.1 of Gorsachius goisagi. Classification (NCBI taxonomy): domain Eukaryota; kingdom Metazoa; phylum Chordata; class Aves; order Pelecaniformes; family Ardeidae; genus Gorsachius; species Gorsachius goisagi. Next base: position 16,701 of record BOSO01032136.1, on the reverse strand, counting down.
GTCCAGACTGCTTTTGAAGATCTCCAAGGATGGAGACTCCAGAACCTCCCTGGGCAACCTGTGCCAGTGCTCAGTCAGTCTCACAGTAAAAAAAAGTGTTGCCTTATATTCAGGAGGAACCTTATGTGTTTCTGCCTCTTGTCCTGTCTTGGGGCACCACCAGAAAGAGCTTGGCTCTGTCTTCTATGTACACTTCTTTCAGGTATTTCTATACACTGATAAGACTTCCCTGAGCATTCTCTTCTCCAGGCTCAACAGTCCCAGCTCTCTCAGCCTTTCCTTATAAGAATGGCCCTTCGCTAGGCTTTCTCCACTATGTTCACGCCTCTCTTGCAAGGGACACAATACACCAGGTGTGGCCTTGACAGTGCTGAGGAGAGGAGAAGGATCACCTCTTTCAACCCGCTGGTAATAGTCCTCCTAATGCAGCCCAGGATATCATTAGCCTTCTTTGCAGCAAGGGCTTTACATAAAAAATAGTTTTCTTGCATTGTTTTTATTAGGGACTTGTTTGTAAAAAATGAACTTTTTTTTGAAAATTTAAGACATTTCTTTTGCTATTGCTATGCTTTTCTCAGCAACAATGTGATGGCAGTAGTTCTTCTAAAATCAGCCATAACAGGATCTACTTCATTATTTAACCTAAAGAACATGACATAATTTCCACATAATACCCCACCTCTAGTGCAGAAGTTCTGTAGTTCAGCACTATTAGTAATTTCTGAGAACAGAACCCACGAATGAACAATTATTGACATGCACATTGTGGTATTGTGTGATGTTCATACAGTGCTGTGGAATTTTGTGCCATGGTAGAACATGTTACATCAACCATGGAAAGGTGCTGAAGAAAACAAAAATAGTAGCATGCTCCTGGGTGTTCATATGGGTAGCGGACTTTTAAGGCCGCAGTCTTGAATATTCTTATTCCTCTGGGTGAGTCTTTTAGTTGCAATTCTATCAAAAAGGACTGCCTGTCCTCAATTAGGACAAGCTGTCACAGAAAGTGAAGAGGTTACACGATCATAGTGGACCAAGAGGAGCATTAGTTCTCTGTGCATTTCATCCATCAGTCTCTACAGTTACGTTGTCAGCAGGGAGGAGAGGTTACAAGGGAAGGATGCCCACCAAAATCTGTCTGTTTGGGATTTCAACAAATATTTCTAAGTAAGGCAGGAAATATAAATTGAAATTATACAGATCAAGTAGAACAATGCTACAGTAAGAGACAGTGAAGACAGTCCCAGATGTTCGTTGACTTGTGTTTGTTAACCTGAAGCTGCATCCGTTTTACAGGTGGGGAACCTCAAACAATACAGGTTCTACTTGTTGTCCATTAACCTTTAATGTATTGGGGCGTTATCTGAGAGAATCAGACCAAGATATTTTGAGCTGCTGATGATTTGTATCTCCCATTTGTTTCAAATTTATCTAAATGGAGAATTTTGAAAATGGATGCCTGGGTGACTTGTCGGCATCATGCAGGAAGTCCTTGGTGAGCTATCAACTTCACTTTAATCCATTATTTCTGAGACCAGTGCTTTGTAACCACAAAATTGAGGACTATTCTTATCTGTCACCAGATTTCAGTTGTTGTCTTTTCTTTTTCCAGTGTTGTCCATTATTTAACAATCACAATATAATACCTAGCAGATGCTATTTGTGATTACGTTCTTGTTCTTCCCCTTTGTCACTGAGAGCAGCAAGAGCCTTAACACTTCTATGACGTTTGCCCTTCAATGAAGACAGCTGATGTACATTCTTCCCCCACTTAGATAAAGAGCAGTTTAATGAGATTTGAATGCTGGTAAGAGGCCAGTGTCTGATTAGTGAACCAGCAGTATTCTGACCTCTTCCTTTAGCCTGCTTTATATTCACTGCATGTTGACATACCAATATAAAGCTTAGAGCCAAATATTTAATAATGTTTCCATGATTCCATACCCAAATTTTCACTCACAAGTACCTTTATGCATGCAGTGGGCTTACTGAATGTTACTCAATTTCCACAGTTCAGCACTGAAACTGAATATGTAGACAAAGATACTAGCCGTGTAGAGATCCTATGCCTCACCTTCTAGAAATGATCTTTGATTTTACATATTTTGAAGTATCTTTAAAAATATTTTTATAATTAAAATTAAATTCTTTTACCTTTTTTCTGTACGTGGTTAAGCATGACTTAAAAAATACTTCGTGTTTGGATTTTTCTTCACGTGATGGACCATACCTGTGCTGGTATTTATCATATTTGCAAGATAAAATTTCAGAGGAATACCAGAGTCTTTTAAACTCCCTTAAACTAATTTTTAGACCTGGCTTGCATTAAGCAATGGATAAAAAAGGGTTACAGCAGAGTACATCTATAAAAATTCTGCACTAAATCAAAGTATGCTGGAATGTAACAGTTGCTGCCTTCGTGAGTGTCAGTGCTATTTGCTGATGCAGCTCAGTGCAGTTGAACCACCACAAGGGAGACATTTCAAGAGCTCGGTGTTCAAGCATCTCTTGGATGAAATCCATGAAAGAGCAGACATGAACTGAGTAATAAATCCTGTAGACATATATGCTGGTGCCATGAAATCGTATCAGTAATCCTATCCACAGTCGCAATTAAAGTAGCACAGAGGAAGTCTGCCAATATTTTTCCTTTTAATAAAAATACTAATCATGAAAGCAGCAAAGCTAGAGATGATAGAAATTTTTATACAATAATGATGTTCTATTTCCAGTTATTAACATTTCATAATGGTGAAATATGTGACTACCTTTCTTCCTGGAAAAGCTGAAACATAAAAATACACCAATTAAGCCCAAGCCCTTAGATTTTTTATGCACAGAGGCAAGTGTGAAAGATTCCGCATATATCCACTAACATGCTGGCATTCTTACTACAGCTGGTTGTATATACTTGAACATCTCAAGGCAGCTTATGAGACTGCAGAATGAAGGCTCCTAACTCATTAATATCTACAGACGACTTCCAAGCTTAAACAACTAGAAAGTTGCAGCCTGCTTTTTGCAAGGCCATGAGTCAAAAAATGTTGAGGACATTTTCAGGACTGGGCATAATAATGGACGAATAATTCAGAATTTCATGACCATTGTTACCAGGCTTTTACAGGAACAAGTCCATCCTGAACCACCTGTGACCCTCTTGGTCTCTCCCAGGACTTCAGAGTTTGCTCTGACAGCCGTCGTCTTTGATAGAGTACTTCCTAATGATCACAACTGAGGATGTGAAAGTTATTTTGCCAAAAACAGAGTTAGCATGCAAATTAAAACAAATAATAGGGAGAATCTTCAATGGGAGATATGTAAACGGTAATTAGATTGCATTACAAACAATGAAATCCTAAATCACACATAAGTATGTTAGAAATAGCGAGTAGTTATTAGGTGTGCATGGAAGAGATTTCAAATTATCTCCAACAAGATCCATTAGTGTGTTTCTGTATTAACCTTTCTAACCTACAGATTATGGGCAGCCATTATTTGAGCAGGAAAAATACAGTTCCCTTCACATGGAGTATTTAACGATTAAGAGTAGAAATATATTATTTTCATATACTTTGCATCTCATTCAACTCTCTTTTCTGAGTGGTTGGATTGATTTCACACTTGTTTTAATTTGACCAAACTAAATTTGACCCTTCATTTCTAAGTCAGCATTTTAATTTAGCTCCTCTAGTGGGCTAGGGTCCCACAGTGTGCATGCAGAGCAGTACTAGCCATCTCTGTGCTTACATTTTCCTGTACCTATCCTTTTCAAAGAAGTGATGGTAGCAATGCCATCATAATGTGGACTGTGTTCCTGGTGAAGAGTGCAAGCAAATTTCAGACTTAATTTTGAATGTGTGTTTTGATTTATTTTCCAGTCCCCCAGTCAAAGGGTAACTTCTGTTCTATAGGCGCAGGAAGGATTTCAGTGTCTGTGTGTATAGATTTTAGGATAGGTGAACAGCACGGGACTGTGTCTTCACTACAATTTCATAAAGTTATTTCTTCCCAGGAAATGCAAATGGATCAGTGTGTTTTGCAGTTGGCTGCTGGTGAGTAGGACTATTTTATATGCCAGTCTTCTTTGGAGATTCCCTTGGAATGGACTTGCTTCCTCTGGTCAGAGCATGAGATCTTGTGGAAGGGGCACTTTGTTTTGCGAGAAGAAATCTGGAGGAGTTCTTTCCCTTTGTTACAGTTTTGCTCCATTGCACTGAATTTCTTATGGCTGGGAAAACGCATGGGCCTTCTTCTGCACTATATTCCAGGAAGAATCAAGCCTTCAGCTTGCCAAGTCAAAATGAAGTTGGCTTTGTTAAAGCTGATAGAGGAATGTTGGAGGAGGGGAAAATTATTGAGTTAAAGACATATTTGAAATTCATTTGGGAGTGGACAGGGTAACAACAGCAAAACCCCTACATCAAGACTACTTGGTAGAGACAATGCAAGACTTCTTTAAATGAGTTTAATTAAGAATTTGAGTTTTACTAGTCTTTTTGTCCTTCACTGCATTAATGATGAAATCCACACTAAATGCATCATGACTTAAAGACATGTAGGCCAACAGTTGTTATCTTGACTTTATAATAGTTTTTGAAAATCTGATTAATTTTTAATTTGTAACACACCTACATTTGACAGGGGTAATTGAATAATCTAGATAATCTGGAGATAATCTGTTGATGACCCTAACCCAGACTGCACTGTGTTATATTCTGTACTCCAGTCCATTCATGAAGCTATTTTTAACAACATGATTAAGAAAACAGTCTTTACTATAAATAAAAAGGCACAGCTCCCTATACCAACTGTAATAAAATAGATTTTTACTGATAATAAATTAATGAAATAGAGGCTGAAAGTAGCCCATCAGGAAGGCCAGATGACAGCAACATAACTGTATTGAGGCCTTTTATTTATAATGGGGCCCCTTGTCCCATTTCATCAGTTGAAGAATGCCATAATTTATACAGAGTATTTTTTTCCTGTTTACTGGTTCTTTTACTTTTTGAGTGGGTGAAGATAATGTTTGGCCATAGGATAAGAAATAGCTTCATTTTTTTTAAAGATTAACCCATTTTAGACCAACATGTACAAACATAATGGCCTAATTGCTTGGATACCTTTTAGCTCCTAAGAATAGAATGGCTGACATTTAGTTTTTAAAACTTAGCTTTTTAGATAGTATTTAAGGATATTATCACACATTCAAAAATACAAAGAAAGAGAAGAACCACAATTTTGTTAATATAAGAGATTGGCATTATTTTGTTGCTAAATATAAAATCAGTTATTTAATTTAATTTAATTTCGTTATTTAGTTGTAATATATTTTAAGTGTTTGCTGTTTTCCTGCCAGTCACGATAATATCTGAGTTATCTCATCAAATCTGACAGATTGATTCTGTCATTTGTTTCTTGGATAAACAGTTCAAATACTTTTTCAACAACATTCTTCCAGGAGGTACCTGAGACACTTAAAACAATGTTTAAATCTGCAAATTCCTCGATATATTTTGGAAATTAATATTATGGAAAATACAATAAAAAAACAGGATGCAGGGATTCTGAGATAATTTTGTGCTTGAAGATGATACATAATTCCAGTTTTTAGTTTTGGGGTAGAAAATTGCAGTGCTGAAAACATCATGAGGTTGTTGCTGAAATTCTAAATGATGATAAGAGCAATCTTTTTTCCTAATTTATAGCTATCTGGTAATTAATGTGGCAACCAAAGCAAGTCTGTATACTAAACTGACTGGTTAATTATCAAAAAGATGATGTAGCATCATCTGCAGAAGTTTCTCTGGAGCATAAGAAGGAAAAAGCAGTTTTAGACAAATTGCTTTTATTTTTTTTTTTTCAGTTACTTTGCATAAAAAGTTTGCATTGGCCCTGTGCTAAAGGATTAATTGAGGCTTTGAGGCAATCAAAGATGAGTTGATGAAGTTTTGAATGGAATTGCAGTGAAAATTCTAAAGTTATAAACCATTCAGCTGTGGAAAGTTCCATCTGAAAAGAAATGATTGGGAATAAATTAGACCGTGAGGCAGGAGTACTTAATTACTTAGGCTCAACGGAACAAAAAGATACATATTTGCTCTACTGGGAGAATGAGCCACCAGGGGCTGACTAAGGCTATAGGTAGTTAATTACCTAAAAAAATTATTCCAGTTTCTTTTCTTTTGTCCCATACCCATGTAGTCCCTGTCTGCCTCCTTCACCTATAGTCTATATTCTCCCTGTCTTATGGAACTTCATGATGCCAATTCTGAGACAGCCCATATACAACAAAATGCTGGGGAAACCATCCTCTGAGAGAGTCCCAAAAATATCTGCCCCCTGTGGTGTCCAAAGGAGTCACAAACATGAGTGCTGAAGAACAGAAAAAGGTCTGGTTTGTGAAAGGAAAGGAGGTACTAGTTCAGATGATGGGTATGTTCAGGAGGCTGCCTTCTGATAGTAAATCTCTCTCTTCATAATAACCAGAGTAGCAAGTCCAAATTTTATTTCCTTACTGCTGACACAACCAGGCTAGCAAAATTCTTTCTCTGGGGATACCAGCAAACAATGACACATCGATGATGTATCAGATGATGAGACAATATGAATTTTTTCTTCCTCTTCATGTATATATGCTTGCTTTACACAAGATGAGCAGAAAAGGAAGACTTTTACTTTTCAGCCTTCACTGCATTGTCATCACTAAATTACTTTGGTTAGACTCTGCTAATAAATCATAGGACCTCTTTGGGTTTATGAGCCTTCTGTCTGCCTGAGTGCCTTGAGCATTTATGAGATGGGTAACTATTATCTATTTCAAAGAAGAAAGAAAAATTTGGCCTAACTCTTGCTCTAAATGTTCGTCTCATTAATCAAGCAGATCCATTTCATGGTGGCTAAATGTGATTCTGAGTCCAGAAATTGCTCTGGCATGGACTTGCTGTGCTCTTCCGAAGAGAGATTCAGATACTCAGTGAAGACAATTTTGTAAGGCTCCGGTCCGTTACACCCACTGTAATGAAATGCTGCAATAGGGATCTTCACTGTACTTTGTCACGCCAGCCAGCCCTCTGCTTTAAGAATCCACTGCTTAATGGACAAGGGTCTGTGCAACTGGAAGGATGTAAAATGGGAGGATCAATTGTTTGAGATGCAAGGTTGCCTTCAGAAACTTCTCAAAAGCTAATTCCATTCCAGAGACCCTGTGAAAGATGTCGGTGTTCATAGCACAGTGAAAGGCCACTTGTTCAATTGGTGCCAGGATTACCATTGTCCATTCATTTCTTTTCTCTCCCTGTTAGTCTCTTTCCCACCAAAAATGTCTGAAAGAATAGGAGAGCCAGTGAAGGGTAATAAAGCTGCAAAAAGGGGTCTGTTTCTACTACTGTTTTAGGACTTTCATGGTGATGAAAGGCATCTCAACTCCCATTCTGCCTTGAAGAGTATGGAGGTGTGTTAGAAAACCTGTTTGTTCACACAGCTCCTTGGCCTGTCAACACTCACATTTCACTCCACATTGTATCTGGTGCTCCAGCACATGACTCCTTTAGCTATGTTGAGCTGGAAGTTTACGTAAGAAAAAGGAACAAGCAAAACCACTCACTACAGCATTTTCAGCTTGGCAGAGGTAACACCATTACCTGCTTCCTGTTGCAGGATGATATTTATTTAGATATGGGCAGACATGACCAATGACAAGGGACATACTAGGACAAGCCATATTTCCAGAGGCCACTAGATAGGTCAGGGTGAGTCCTGGTAAGGAGGAAGTGGAGAAACTTGCCACTTTCCAAGAATTTGTGCAGGAGATGTAGTCAGAGGTAAGGTTGAAGGTCAAGAAGCTACAAGGCTTACATGCAAAACAGGCTCTGGGATGAAGGGCAACACAGCAGTGAAGTCAGGCATCCAGAAGGAGACTCCAGGCTGATGACATAGAAAGAGGAAGCAAAAGATCAGCAATACCCAAATGTCACACAGGATGGGGGAGAATAGCATTTGGCTCATGGCCAGCGTTTGGACTTTTTGGTCTTATTCACCATAGATAGTACTTGTAGCTAGGCTGCCAGTTGCCCAGGCAGATATATTAATATGCAGTTAATTAAAAAAAATCAATATGCAAGACTGGTATATTCTGACACAACTTTGAAATGGTAGTTGGAATCTGACAAGCACTTTTTTGTTTTTACTTAAAGTTGGCATTTTTCTACAAACATAGAACGTGTAGCTGGGAAGATGGTGGCAATGAGGAAGTGTACTTACTCAAGATTCATACAGCAAAGTTAATGTCTGTCTAAAACATGAATAGTATGGATGACTTTTTGGGATGGGGACACTAAAGAAATCTTCCCTGCCATATAAAAAAAACCCCAACAACCTAGGTTAGAAAGAGTTTGTGGTGGCTCACCTGTGGTGAGCAGAGATGCTTCCCTGGAGTAATTGCACTCTGATCTCCTGAAGTCCTCCATGAGGATGCCATAGCAACTGACTCTGCTGAGATGGAAAAGGTTACCTGTACTTTGTTGTGGGAATGACTTCTGACATACTCATATTTATTTTACCCATTTTTCACTAAGAAGCAATGACCTATGTGCACCTCAGTGTTAAACCTGCCACTACAGTAATCAGCCACTATGTGTGTTGGAACATGTAGACTGTAACATGTTTGCACTGTACTCTTCTCCATCATTTTCTTAAAATAAAAATTTATTTACTTCCACTCAATGCATTGAAAAATGTGTGTGCTGTGGGAATAATACATAAAATACCATTTTTAGCATCTCGTAAAAAAGTATTAAATATCAAATGCCAACTTGAGGGAAATGTCTATATTTAGCTTTTAGGGTGAGTGTGTAACTCATGGATTTTTGCACTTGAGCTGAGTTTTGGTTTCTTAAGCCATTGGTTGAATTGCCCATACTCTGCAGAATTTCTATGAGTGCATCACATATTTTGCTGTTGCTCTTAATAGATTTCCCAGATTTTCCAAAGAAATAAAATGTAGTCATCTGTAATCCTCAGCCTATGAGTTCAGCACCTTCTAAATTACAAATACGTAATAGCACATGCATATTCACAGCTACCGCCAAAGCCATAGTACATCGCTGTGACATTAATACCAAACAGAAGGTACTTCCCACCGGAAAGCTTGTGCAAGTAGGCTCAGGCAGCCTGTTCATCTATCCAATCATTTGCTGTCATGTGTGTCATGCAGAACTGACACAACAACTTGTTGACAGGCATAATGTCACTGCAACATATCACTACAACCGTAACTACAAAAGCACATACGTACACCAGATTGTGGGAAATACAGAAGGCAGACATGTTAAGAATAAAATTCTTGGCCAACACAGTTTATCCTGAACTCACATGTTTAAGTAGCAAATAATAATTATAAATACTTCATATAACTCTCTTACTTCTTTAAATATCAACCACTTTTGCAAAGGTTTTTTTCAACACTACTGAAGGGAAACTGGCAGAGAGATAGATTTAGGCTGAACTCTCCAAAGTGGCACAAATCAGTGTCACCACAGATAGAAATAGTCCTGTTCTTCCTGTACTTTGAGAAGTTTGTGCTATGGATGCGACTGCTGCAGCTGAGCGGGGGAGGTTGCACCACAATGTGAATGGGTACAAGTGAGGGGACAAAAGCACTGCTAGTCTCGACTGCCAGCAAAGCCACAGTTAAATAATGTTGGAGAAGAGCTGCATTTTGTGTTTTTGAAGGATTCATCCCACACCTCCAAGCTCTAACTCTGAATTAATTAGGTAAAGCAGAATAGTAAAATGGTGTTAAAATATAGCATGCCAAAAAGAAAAGCATTTAACTTCTATGGAGTTAGTTTCTGTGGCAGGCTGAGGGTTACAAAATTTACATTTCTGCAAAATGTGTAAATAATACTTTGCATCTTAAGCCCATCAGTGCCAAATGCCGCAGTCATATGAAATGTACTGAGCTGCTGGGGATCCAGCTGCTGCTGGAGTCCAACATGAGGGAATGTAACATTGAGCACTTGAGAGGCCTTTCTGCAGTCCATTGCCTGGCTCTGTTCCTGTCCTGACTTGATCCTGGCCTTCTCCTGTCTGCCTTTCATGCCCTGCTGTTTTCACAAAGACCATTTTCCAAAAGTAGTGATTCATAGAATCATAGAAGGTTTTGGGTTGGAAGGGAC
>BOSO01032135.1:0-20035 GCA_018403395.1 Gorsachius goisagi | reverse complement strand
GGAGGTATTTAAAAAAAGGATAGATGAGGTGCTTAGGGACATGGTTTAGTGGTGGGATGGCAGGGTTAGGTTAACAGTTGGACTTGATGATCTTAAAGGTCTTTTCCAACCAAAGTGATTCTATGATTTACTGGTATCTGAAGAACTATTCACATCAAAGAGGCATTTTACCTGTGGTTCATGGAAATCTTTGTGGAGGGTAGATGCATGGAAATACAAAACCAAGCTGGTCGTATCTGGGTAAGTGCTAAAACTAAGTCTGGCTCCATAGTGATGAGTTCTCTGTTTGTCAGTCTGTTTTGAGTTGGTGATTTCTCATTTCTTTTCCCTTGGATATTGCATATTGCATAAGCTGTGACTGAATCCACAGCTGGCATCTGGCTGTCAACCTGTACATATATTGGAGACTGAGTGGGAAAGGAAATTCCTTCTTGCACATATTTTGGACAGAAGCCTTGTTCTTCAATTCCGTGATGAATTATACAAGTTCCAAACTCCTTAACTACAAGTGAGGCTCCATGGAGCTGAACTTCAATGCAACCAGCTCCTTTATTTCCACTCTCACTATTCCTGTCTCAATGGAAAGATAACCTGGATAGACTGAAGAGGTTATTTTAGAACATATATCTTTGTCTAGTTCCTTGAGTGCCATTCAGTTTACCAAGTATATATGTTCTTGATAGCAACTAGTGGGGATAATTTAAGAACAGTTAATCCTGTGTTAGAAGGCTGATGGCTTTTTATATTTCAGTGAATTATCAGATGTGAGCAGAACTAGTAATACATGCTTTTTTTTTTTTTTTTGATAGTATCTATGCTGCCTCTCTACATCTCGATCTTCAATGGATAAGCTGGCATTTGATGTAGGATTGCAAGAGGACACAACAGGTAAACACTAGTTTAAAAGACTACGTAATGAAGAATGCTTTCAGTCTAAAGATCAGAATGGAGACCTATAAATACATATAAATAATGTAAAAATTCAGACTATTTTAAGGACTAAAGAAACAAAATTTAATATTTCTGTGGTTTACACATCCAGTATCTTATCTTTAAGTTTTCCAATAGATTATATAATTTCTTTTCTATGAGACATAAACAAGTCTACTGATATTTAAATATAAATTTATAATATTGAATATAAGTAAAGAAATATTCCCAAATTCTTATTCCTGTAGAAGCCTTCTGCTGAAATTTTTTTAAACTTGCATTATTTTAAATAAAGATTGTATTCACATTTTAGAACTACTGGTGACTTGGATTTATTTGTATTTTTAAGACTGACATAGCTTCTTACGATACCGTTAGTTTGGTGTAATTGCTTAATTAAAAATGATAAGTTTGCTTGTTTTTACAGCCTTTCTCTGCTAGGAGTAATAACAGTGATAACAGCAGCAATTGAACAGTTCCAAGATCAAAGAGATTTTTTCTGAAAAGCATGCTTTTCATTCAAGAAGTATATCTGAAAGCAAGGTTTATCATGGGACAAAATCTGTGATTTACATACTTATAAATATTCTGGGGAATTAGACACACTCACTTCTTTGTCCCTAATTCTCAGCAGAATATTCTTCGATGTCTTTCCCAGAACATGGAACAAAGGTGACAGGGAAGCTCTTTAGCAAAAGCAGCCTGGACCAGATTACCTAGAGAACACAGAGAGCCGCCTCCTTACTCAGCTCTGGAATCACTGTTCCAGAGGTCTTGCTGTCTTCTCCATATGTGTATTATTTCCACCTGAGTTTCTGATAAGGTAGTGCAAGAACGATATTAGTTATTGAAAACACACGGACACTTGGCTTACCCCATTGAAAACTGGGTGAGAACGCTAGGATTCAGATAAATGTGAAAGTAATGGCGATAATGTTAGGTGTTTTCTTTGTAATTTCTTTCTCTGCTCTTACTCCATAATGATACAGGTGAGGCATGCTGGTGGACCATCCATCCTGCTTCCAAGCAACGATCAGAAGGAGAAAAAGTGCGTGTTGGAGATGATCTTATTTTAGTCAGTGTCTCTTCAGAAAGATATTTGGTAAGTTCTGTAAGAAAATCTGTACAGTGCTTCCTCTACAGAAAAAACTAAAAACCTGTTTTTTCTACAGAAAAAAATAAAAGTGCTATACTAAAGTCTGGTTTACATTTCCACCTCCACAAAAGTACAGCTTAAGGTGTTTAAACTGGTATTTAATACCATTATGAAAACCAAGTCACTGCAGGTCTGGGAAGTGTGACATTGATATGTGACTAATGTAATTTGTGTGCATTTCAATAATGGAATACAAGTTGAAAAAATTACTAACGGAGAAAATACAGAAAAAAGGCATCTGTCCAAATTGTGTAACTGAGGTGTTTAGAGTCCCTGTGATGATTCAGAGTTTAACAGCACTATCATATATTAATTAAATCTTAATAACAAAATTTTGGAATGTTTAACTTAAGTACATAGCAATTTGTGGGCTTTAAAAGGTCCGTATTTTCTTAGGATTATGTACAGTGTAATAGATAGAACTACCGACGTATCATAATTAAATGTAATTAAAATTATTTTTAAACTATCTGTGGTAGCTGCTTTTTTATCACTGGTTTAAATAACTTACTTCCTCATCAAATTATCTCCTATTTGTTCTGTAATGAAACTCTGCAAGTCTAAGTTTAATTTCTTTTTTGTACTCTTGGTGTTGAAGCACCTGAACTATTCTATCTGTAAAAAAAAAAGAAAAGATGAAAATAAAAAAAAAATCAATCTGATGGAAGCTTCTGTAAAATCAGCCCCAGTGATTTGACAAACGTAGCTACAACTAAAAAGAGGATCTTTAAAGAGAAAGTGGTTTTAGCTTTGTCAAGAGGACTGTCTCAGATCTGCATATAGCATTACATTTTATTCTATATTACTCACATTTTTATACTAAGAAACATTTCTGAAACTTTTTACAGTGTTTAGAAAAAGAAGTGAAGAGTTTAATAAGATTTAAAAATAATGTTTTTTTTTCTTTTTGATAAAATTGAAAATGTTCTCTCTTCTTTTGAAGCACATAGGAAAATGAGAATATAATTATTAGAATATAATTGTAGCTTCTAGTTAGAAGCTCAGTAACTCATTTAATGAGTTATTTTTTGTAAGTAGACATTCTGACAACTTTCTGATAATCTTTATATTTCAAAATTATTTTTAATAACGACTTGAGAATTGCAATTAGACTTACTGGAAAAGCAACTTGTGAACAAAATTAATGAGATATAATTCATTAAAAGGTTTTATTTAAAGAAATTTCATTTCTTTGAAATTCACTGAATTGCTGAATTGGATTGCTGAAGTTGAATTTTGCTCCAAGTTGTGTCTCTGTGTTGTAGGTACATGCCTGAACTCATACTTTCTGCCCTCTAATTAGTAAATCGGCTCAGCCTTTTATATTATTTAGGGTTTGTGCCTCAACTGGTGATTCTCAAGGCTGTCATATATGCTTTTATACAGCAAGAGATGTGATGCTGACTGCAGAGACTGATTTTCCTCAACACATGGTGTTAATGCATATACTATGTCCTCCATGCAAAATTTCAAAATACTAAAAATAAATTATATTTTCAGTATAGAGAGGAACAACACAAATCTATGGTTTTGATATTTTAATCTCTGTATTATGGTCTTAAAATGGTTTAGGGCTAGATTGTAATGAATAATTATTAAACCTGTTTCAGTTATTCAGCTCTGGTTTGATAGTAATAAGGAGCAAGGATTCAGCAAATTAATTTTGCTCTTGCGTGCACTCACCCCCACGTTTTTATGAACAGATGTTTCTCCAGACTAAATTAAGGGCTGGTGAACTATGCAGCTTCATGATCATAAAAAAAGTTTTTATTACTTACTCAATTGTTATATTACCACTGTAAATAAAGCAATGATGCTTTCATGAAAATTCAAACAATTGATAAAGACTGAATTAGCCAGTTACCAATGCGTGAATATTTTTCACGAAAGCTGTCTCTCCATCTTAAACTGATAGTCTTAATCCATTAGGCCATCTATAAAATAAGTTCAAAGGATGTACCTTTGAAAATAATCACAGTATTTGCATTTTGGGTGCAGTGTGATGTTATATTCCCCATTTTCTACAATGCTTAAAGGAATGTAGCAACCTTTTACAATAGTTTGACAACAGTTAGGACTGTGGAGAGATGAAGTTATTTTTATGAATCCACTTGGATAGTGAGACCAAACAGGCTCTATTGAATCCAGTCGAGAAATGCTTTTTCTAAGGGTGAGGAATTCCTCAGATAGATCACTAGGCAAAAAGTGATGTTCAGCAGGATGCTGGGTGTTAAGATTTATGTACGTTGTGTTACAATGCTTACAGTTAAAACCTTACAAAAAGGTACAGCTTCTATCAAATGTTCTATGTCTATATGCAATTAGGAATAGCGTTGGAATGTCACCTTTTCATATTGCAATATTGCGCTATGTTTTCAAATTAAGACAAACATGTTAACAATCCTGGTGGAAGATGCATGTGTAAAAATAACAAAGGAGTAGAGTCATTCACAGGGCGGCTGTGTGGTGCTTAGTTACCGGCTGGGGTCAAACCACGACAAAAATGTAGTCAGGACTTCGTTTAATTTGTACGATACTAGGGGAGAGCAGAACTACATCAGCTTCACAGTTGGCTGAGTGCAGCTTAATTACTTAGTGGTTTTTTTCCATTGACTTTATGACTTTATGATCCCGGTGTAGTCAGTAGGTTAGGGTTTAGACCTAGTTTGGTTCGCAACCACTATTCAAGTACAAAGAAAATGTCAGGACTTTCCTATAGTTCCCCTTCCCTGCTTTCCATCAAAAAAAGATTTTGGGACAATTGACTATTTTTTTTTTGCCCTGAAGAGTCATCTTTTAAATTGCAGCAAACAAGTGCTAATCTGATAGGAAGATCAGTGTTGAAATAGTAAGCTAAAGGTCCACAGATGTAGATTTTGGCTGTTTGTTGACTCACAGCAATGTCCCTAGGCGAGTTGTTCAGTTGCCTTTACTCTCACTATCCCAACCTGTACAACAGGATTTTAGATGCTTATTTTTCTGTGTAGTGTTTCTGAGGAAAAGCACTTATGTAAGTGCTCGTGACTTTATATAACACATGAGCTGCAGTCTCGCCAGATCCTTCAAAACCTTGGCTCTGCCTCGACCCTCTTAGCGTAGAGCAAAAGGCTGTAAATATTGCCGCCATTTAAGTTCAAGCCAGAGTTGTTCTCTTCCCTTTCTTGAGGCAGTGCAGGCTGATGAACAGGTGGAATATTTCCAGCACATTTCCCCGTCTTGTACGTATTAGCATGTACCCCTGCACTGAGGCTTGCCTATACCTATTTTTAATTATATACCATGACTGGTTTCACAATTGCCTATTTTCAATAGTTTAGAAATTCAAGTGTAATTTCATTCAAATTCATGAAGCGTCTGGATAACTTAGTCTTTTAAACATATTTCAAGAAAAAGTTCTTAAACATGAAGTTGAAATACAAAATGCATAAGTTAAGATAAAAAATGAAAATTAGTATCAATGAGGTCAGTGTTATTCTGGCTAAGAAGTCAGGAAAGAGGAAAAAAACCCCAACTTTGAATCTACAGGGCACAGATTTCAGTATAATGCAACAGTTTCTGCACTGTGATATCTATGTAGTTGCTGTCCTGACTGTAATGCTGATCTGCAGCTGCTTGATGCACATCTGTGAACAAATCTTGAGGTTTATTTCTTTGACCTAAATGACATTTGGGTGTGGGGTTTTTTTGTTTGTTTGATTAGTTATTTTTTTTTTTTAATACTGGAAACTAATATGAAACTAATTGGAAACTTTCCTTTTTGAAGACAGTTTTTTCTTGCAGATTTTTATCACGGCTATCTGATGACAGAGTTCACTTTCAAAAATAATATCATCCAAATTAGATATCTGTCATTTGTGCTGGACAGGAGGAGAGGTTCCTGAATATTGGAAAGACACTTTCTCTGCATCCTCTTGCATCAAATACATTGTTTATTTTCAGCTCAGTTGTAATTCTCTTTATTATCAGATACTTGGGACAGCTTCTAAATAGCTGTAACACTTGTTGGTGCAGTAGTTCCAAGGAACATAGCAGTGTGTGATTTTTATTTTTTAAAAATTTTTTAAATTTATTTTCAAAAATTTTATTTTCCCCCCTTTTAATTTTTTTTTCCCCTCCAAGAGTATGAAACTCAGTATTGGACTTTGCTTTCCTCTGTGCAACTTCACAATTCCATCTTTTTTTTTTGTTGTTGTTGAAAAATAGTAAAAAACATTGTTCTTAAATATAATATGAATCTGCATAAACAAACCAAGGTAGAGTTGAGCTGCTCTGTTACACTGATCATAATGCAGTTCCCACAGAGTCTTTATACAGTTCGAAATGTTATTGTGGAGGCTGGTAGATCTTCCCAATAATTAAGGCTTTCAAGCTGCTCTGCCTTATAAAATCCTGTTTCCAAGTGCATTTAATCAAGTTCTTGTAATGTAAAAAATTACTTATTAGAAATAGTAGCATCTATTTCTGGTTTGATTTGTTGTTTTGCTTTTTTTTTTTAATCAGTCAGATAATTTTTTTAGTTCATCTAGAAGAGGTCAGATATCACTGAGTTTGAAGAAAAAAAATTCATATAATTAAGAAAATTAATCTTATTTTCTTGAAAATGTTGAGCATCCCACACTTTGTAACAAACTCAGGAAATTAGAAGGAGCATTCTTGATATCACAAGTGTACTTTTCACTAACTTTAAAAAATAAAAAAAAAAAAAGGAAAGAAAAAAGGGTAGTGAAGAAACATTCTCCTGAAATAATGCAGCTTGCCCATGCCCAGGGAAGATGTTTTAAAATTTTCTTCTAGTACCTAAAAGTGATGACTTTGTTTTGCATAAACTAGATCTCTTCAACCTCCTGTGTATTAAAGAACTGTTTAAATTCACTCTACAGTGAATAATTAAATATGCCCCAACCTTGGTGGTAACAACATACTTTGTAATGGATGGCTCAAGGTGGCGATGAAGCCAGGCGCTGTATTGACAGCTGAGAACTCAGTGTTTTATGTGCTGTTGGCGATCTGCTGTCATTTAAGACATGCGGAGGAGGAAGCTATGAGAAAGCTTCCTTCCAGGAATAAAAGGCAGGTTATGTAGCAGGGACAGGAGCCTGGGACTGAAGTGGGAAGGAGGGAAACTGAGTGGGACTTGATGATTGGCTGAAAAGATTGGCAGCTGGAGGCAGGCAGGCAGTAAGGGACTAACAAATCATCTGGGACAAGAAGCTGGTGGCAAGGGACAAGAAGCTGGTGACAATTCATTTTAGAAATTCGGGGCAGAAAACCTGTGCCATTTGGCAGGGAGAATTGAAAGAAGAACCAGTGGAGGGGGACAACAAGAGAGATCTGTAGAGGAGGAGTGGGCTGGCTGGGGCGAAGCAAACCGCTGGACAAAGATCCAGAGAGGGGAAAGTTGGGGACCAAGAAATGAGAAAGAATTGAAGGGCAGGAGTTGTGGTGAGTTTCTGGAGAGAAGTGTAATGCTGGCTGATATGGGAAGGAAGAGGTTGACCAAGAAAAAAGCCAAAAAGCCACACTGAGGCTTTGTAGGTCTGAGGAGAACCTTTTGAAGCAGAAGGAGGTCCTAATTCTGGGTGATGAGGTAGGCTGTAACTGGGTTTGGAAGCTGGATTGGCTAGGTGAGACATACGGGACTGGGATGAAGATTTGGAGAAGAAAAGAGTGGGAGAGGCCTGGTGCAGTTAGGCTAGATAACTGCTATCAGCAACTATATCTAGGAAACACGTTGTATTAAGGCACAGCAGTTACACGTGGTATGCCGACAGCCTATTCCTGTCAGTGATTTTGTGTTAGCTTAGGTGGCAGATGTCTGAAAAGTGGTTTTAAAGTTTCCTTCCCTACCTGTGGCTCATGTGGGTGTCAGTGTAATGCCACCTCCTGTAACTGGGAGGGGGGGCAGGGGAGGGGTTGACTTTTTTTTTTTTACATATAGGAAAATTGTGTATAAATTATACCACAAAAAATAATTTTCTTAGACTTTGAAAAACCACAAGCATTAGAAAATGCAAAAATTATGGCACTGATACAGTTTATGAAATCTTTTAAATATACAACCACACTGGCTTTTTATGGAATGCTGTCTCAGTGCTGATAAAAGTTAGATGGAAGTGTCAGGGCTGAGCAGCAGAGAGGCTGTGGAACGAAGCAACTTTGAAGATGTAATTTCAGGCTGAGAATGGCAGGTGGAGAATTGGTGGTACAATGCTTAGGTGATTATTTTCATGGAGAATTAGAGTCTGTACCAGACTCTGCTGTGGAATTTGCTGAGCAGATCATCTTTTATACCAGGCTTGTTTTCAAGAGGTCGCTAATTCTTCATCCCTTACCAGGAATATTCCTTACCTGAATTGTGGTTCTGAGGTCTCTTCCTTCTGCTAGAAGTTGAGGTCCCAGAGTTTCTCAGTCTTGATACCTGTAACTGAGATGAATGGAAGATGTGCCTTGAACATTAAAGCTGCATATAACTCAGTCTACAGTGCAAATGAAACAGGTCCTTGTCACCTCAACTTGGGCATCCCAGATTAATGAAAATTTCTTAGTGTAATTATGTACCTCCTCTCCCAATTGGAAAGTGGGCTATAATGCTACTCCTTTGGGGTTTTGAGAACATGAGTTAATTAACATTTGTTGTGTTCTGTGAAATGCTGTAATTGTTGGTAGCAAGAGAAAAGCCTATGAGGAAATTAATAATTCTCTTTTCAAAGCTTTGAAGAATTGACTGTATTGAATAAAGCATGAGGCTGCAGGCTGAAGATTGAGGAGAAAACAAAGCACTGGGCAGCTTTTCATGAAGTGAACTCCTTTATCCTGTATATATAATGAGGCAGCGCTTGTGGAAAAAATTGTACAGGATCATGCCATTGAAAATTGTAATATGATGCATTCACCAGAAGCCATTCTTTTTCCATAGGCTACTTTGACATTTCCTAATTTTTTAATATTTCTGTAAAATTAATATTTTGTTAATGAAAGCTCTTGTGTCTAATCATACTAAATAATAATAATTTGGAAGCATAGTGTCTGATGTGCTTCAGGCTTTTTGTAGTTATAGCACAGAAGGAGAGCTAATATAAAGAGGGGAATGCAGACTACCCCCATCTACCCTCTGTGGAATCCTTATGCTTTCCTGCCGTGCATATGCGTTGTCATTTTTTTAATGCATATTTTTTTCCTTCCTTATTTAAAAAAAAGTATAGTTTTGTGTCTGGTGGTTTGGAGTTTTTAGTGGGTTTTTTGGTGGTGTTTGGGTTGTTTTTTTTTAAATTATAGATTTTTTGATTTCTGTCCGAAAATAGAGATATCTCCTGTGTGGACATCTTCATTTTGCTTTGCCTAGTCTCAAACTGACTAAGTAAAAGTAGAGAAATGTATAAAGTGCTCCCCCTCACTCAGATGCATGCGTTCTCGCTTGTGCACCTGTCATGGGAATGGTGTCTGTTCAAGACCTGGAACACCTCAGAAGTTCTTGGGTCATTGAGGATAGGTGCCTAAATGGCTTGACACTGCTTCTCTGTCCTGATCATTTTAAGATAGTTGAAGAGAAAAGGGGAAATAGCAAGGGCTGTCAGAGTCTCTGTGTACAAAAGAGAAATAGATTGAATTGGATCATGTCTGTAGCCTCCATCTCTGCACCAACTGGTACTAACTTCTGAAGCAGTGTGGTTGATGCTGTTGATGTGTGCAGAACTTCAGCATTCAGGGAATTGCTCTGCCTTGTAAGCAGTACTCAAAATGTACCAGAAAATAAACTTTCTTTTTGTTTTTCTTTTGCTATTGCTATTTGGAATGGCCCAAGATTGAAGGCAGAGACATCATAATGTAAGGTGCAGATAGAAATAGATGAGATGTCAGCATTGACACACCTTAACCAAGAGGAAGCTTGAAGGAAAAGTTTTGCTGATTTAGGAGATTGTTAGTCTATCAGTAGGAAAGAGAAATCTAGCTTTTTGGTTGAGCCTGAACACCAGTGCAGAAAAGATATTTGGGTGGCACAGAAGGCTGAAGGACCTGCCTGTAAATGTGAAGACCCATACCAGAATTAGCACAGACAGCCAGACTCCTGAACCGAACATATTTCTGCTTTGCAAATGTTGTTACTGCATACCTGAAAGGCACATGCTACACCTGTTGTCCTCACTGATGATGGCAACCTGCTACGTCTGCCAGATACTCTGTTATGCCACCTAGCAAAGATCTGTGTAGTAGGTACAGAGGCTGCTCAACACCAGTGTGAGTGTCATGTTCACATCCTCTTTCATTTTGATAGTTTTATTGTGCTGAAAGTAGCAAACCAAGCAGATAAGCTTCAAATAATTTACAAACAGGCAGCAGGTTGCTTTAAAATAACATTGAGATAGTAAAGTACAGCACTGAAATGTTAGGCAATGCCAGGATTAAGGCTAGCATGTCTGATCTGTTGGATTTTTTTCTATACATTTGATGTAATTGGATCCTTGAATATCCATTGACAGGCTACCTCCTCTACATGGTCAAAACTTAGTTTTATTGTTTTCTATGGATGGTGTCCAGGGGATGAACACCACAACATATGGACTTGCAGTTGCCAAGACCCCTGCCTTCAACTGTAAATTGAAGGATGCAGGAAGCAATATAGGGAGGTGAAGGAAAGAAGAGATTTGCAGAGATATACTCTCTGTTTCCCTGCTTTGGTGGTCATGTGTTATATTAGGTCATTTATACCATACTTTTAAAAGATTTGATTCTCTGATGGCTCAGCTTGAGATATCTGGGTTATATTCAGAGCTGTAACTAGAGTCAAATGAATGGATAAAAATAACAGGTGAAGAGACATATCAGCAATGTGGTTTTATTCATTGTCCTATCTATAAAATGGAACGCTAATTCAGCTGATACCATTGTGTGTGAAAGTAAGTTCACTAACATGTACAAAGCACACAGTTACAAAAAGTGTTCTGGTGATGGCAGATCTAAATGACAGAGTTATCTTCTTTCTCTTTTGCCTGCCCTGAATCACGTGTTTTCCACTAAAAGTAATATTCCTGCTTCATTGAGCTCATTGTCCCTAACTGGAATCCATGTAGTGATCTCAGAGAAAACCTAACAATATAGTTCAGGCCAAGATTGTAATCTCTCAGCCTGGTCTGCTGTTGACTATGTAACTGCAGTAAGGGGAAAGTAAGAGGTAAAACAGTGGTTTGTTCATTGAACATCCTCCATTACATGTCTTGAATGACACTGGTGCAGTGGGAAAAAAATGGCTTTTGTGAGATCTCGTCTGTCACTAGCTGTTATGGGAGCCATCTAAACAAGCTGATGTGCTAGTTCTTGTACCGCTGTACAGCTAGAAGACGTGCAGGCAGGAAGAGAGGACTCTGTACATATCACTGGGAATCTATCCCCTTCTCATTCCCATTGCCATTTTTGTCTTCTGTCTGGTTAATAATTTTACCCAAAAGGCGTTAGTGTTGGTCACACCATACAGGAACAGAGACCAATACTACTGTGTAATTTCTGTCCAGTAGTTTAAAATAAAGTTTTGATTAATGTGTCTAAACGTTACTGCACTTGAAAAGTTATTACCTGGTACAATAAACAGTATACTTCAAAGCAGCTGCTTATTTATAGACTGCTTGGTTCTATAATCTTATAATTGTATAATCTTATGTTGTTTGTCACTTAACAGTATATCAATAGTATATGTCCTAGTGGGACAAGGGCTTTTGCATGGATGTGGTATATAATGTACCCTGAGATTAGAAATTCTGAGACAGTAATGTCCCTGAACTAGTTGAAAAACACATGTGCGCATGCACACACACACATATGAAGAATTCTGAGAAGAGAAAGCATCTGTGCCCTTCACTGGAAAGACCTGCCACTTTAACAGAAGATAAGCAATAATAAGAAGAGCACCCATTGAATGCTTAGGCAGGAAGCGAACCTTTTGGAGAAAGAGAGTTTCAGATTTGCTTGGATTGTGAAAACTTTGTGCAAGAATATATTTTGGGAACTTAAAGTTGATTGCTTCTTTTCTTTGATCTGATGGCAGTTTTAGGAAGCCAGTGGCCCACAAGAAATAATTAAGTGGTGAGTTATACCTGAAACACAGATTAATGTCCCATCCCAGTATTCAAACTTTGGGGGAAATCCCATTGCATATAGAAGAAGGAACACCAGTGTAAGACCCCTGCAGCACTTAATAATCAGTTCTTCAGCGTGTTATGGTCTAAGACCCCAATCAGGTGACCATTTTGTGCTATTTAGGTATGTCTCTTTGAGATAAATATGCTGTTATTATTCTAGCTTTAGTTCTACTGTCCCTCAGAGAATACCCAGGTCTGATTTTGTGTTTACTCATACAGTCAATATGAGCAATTTATGCACAAAAGATCCAAGAGAATGTTTGATATTATTATTGTCTACTGTAATGAGATTTTTAATTAATCCCAAATAAAAGCCTCTCTCTTTTCTGGTTGTAGCATCTCTCTTATGGCAATGGTAGCTTACATGTTGATGCAGCCTTTCAGCAGACGCTCTGGAGTGTAGCACCAATCAGTTCAGGAAGTGAAGTTGCCCAAGGTAAGATTGACGCAACTTTAATTATTGAAAGACTGATTGTAAATGCAATATCTGAAAAATCAAATTATTTTCCCAAGTGTGGCTGAAGTGTGTGAGTGGGTTTCTCTTATGTAAACGTTCAATCCAGTAAATAAATATATAAATGTTCTGAAAAGAGAGAGGGAAGATTATGCTGAAAGGGACACTGATGGTTTTCTACATGTTTTTCTTCTAAATACTGAACAGATAATTTAAATCTCATTTTCTAAACGTATGATAATGTTCATAACACTTTTGTTAAATGGTTTTTGGTCCTGGTTTAAATTATCTCAGATTATTCTGATGTATGCAGTCATGGTTACATATTCCTGAGACTGAGTAAAAGATGTGCAAGAGGATTGGTAGCAGGATGTGAAATCCGAGGAGTTAAGAATGGGAATGGTTTTTCTGGGAGCTTAGGGGAAGAAAAACAAAAGGAGAGAAAGACAGAAAGAGACGGGCTAGAACAACTTTCAATTTTTGTTTATTTTATTTAGACATTAAGAAGGGGTTTTTTTAATGCAACTTCTGACATGAAAAACAAGGATCCCTGAATTTATGTCATGCTGGTTCACAGAGAAGAAAAAAAGTCATCTTTTCAGAAATGTTTGTCAGGATGTAAAGACTAATGATTTCTAGTTTCCTACAAAATCACTGTTTTGAATAGATTTTGTAGTAGAACCATAAGAAGGTTAAAGCAGCAGGTTCTTTCTTACTCCCTGGGATTTTTGGGTACTGTTTTTTTGAAAAGGTATACACTGAAATGTCACATTAGGGTTTTTTATCCATCATATTTTAAAACACAGCTGTCATATGCTCTTGGAGCTTTGCTCATTCAGCTTTCAGGGACAGCATTGCTAACATCTTTCAACATACTGTGCTTTTAGACTACGAGGATCATTGTGCACATCTGTTATTAAAAAAAAAAAATGCTAGTGCATTGCTTAACAATGCCCTAAACTTTATGAAGAAAACTTTCTTCTCTCAAACCTGTTGCCTCTTCCTATAAACTCCATTCTCCTTGCCCTCCCACTGCTGGCAGCTCTGGTGTGGTGTTCATGTTGTTAATCCCAGTACATCTTGTTAGCCGAGACCCAGATTTGTGCTGTGCCACATCTCTCTGGTTGGTGAAAATGATGTAATATGCTTTTAGCAGCTGGGCATTTTGTTGCATATTTGCTTGTTCTTTGTTGTTATGCCTTTCCATTTTCACTTTTCTCAGGTATAGACATTATCTTTGTTAAGCAGCATCTTTTCTAGAGAAGATCAGCTGGCTGGTGTCAGAAAGAATTAGAGCAAAGGCCTTATTCTGTCAAACCCGAAAATGCTCCTGTAATCAAGTTGTCTTGTTGTGAAAGAAGAGTGAATCTGACACTTAGTGTGTAATACCTTACTCTATATGCCTCAGTAAAACTGTAGCCGGCTGGAGGAAATTACCCCAAAAAGGGGAAAGAGGAGTAAAGCTAACTTTGGCAGTATCTGCAAAATTCTTTGTCATCTTCATAAACAAAATGTTAGTGTATAGGGATACACTACAATACCTTCTCTTAATCAAAAATAGATTAGTAGGTGAAACGCTTCAGTTAAATGAAATTACTGCAAAGTGAAAATAATGGATAAATAGTTTGTAAAATGAACTAAGATATTGGAGGTAGTTAGTTAAAAGAAAATTACTTCAAGAAAATTACTTCTTTTTCCATTCATTTCTGCAAAACTGGCTTTGGTAGAAGTTAGTTTATTGTTTAAGTCAAAACAGAGCTTTAGAGTCAGACAAATAATTCTGCTAATTCTGTACCATGACATGGATGGGGGGCACATCCCCAGAATTATATTGGCACAGGTAAAAAAAAAATATTAAAAAAATTAATGTATATATAACTACTGTTACCAAGACATACTGCTCTGTGTCAAAATCAAGAATTTAAAAATCCAGTGCTAGAATTGGTTGCGTAAATACTAATTTGATATTGATTTCTAAGGTTTAAAAAATATATCCTGAAATATTCCCTGATACATATATTCAGGGAGAAGATTTCCTGTAGCTTCAAAATAAACCTGTGAAAAGTGTACAGTGTGACTGTTGGGTCTTCAACACCACTTCCCTGTACAGATCTGTCATGCTGCACAGCATTACTTGTTAATATACACATCGCTTCAAAATATAATTCCAATAATATTTTTTAAAAAAATCTTTTTGCTATAATGCTAAACCCAAGGAATTATGTTCCTACATCCTGCTCAAATGCAGAATTTTATATTAACCACTTCTAGCAAGAAGGGAAGGTGAGTTTAGGAAACAAACATAAACACTTGTTTAGCCTGTCAGACTGAAAAAATAGCATTGAATTGTGCTTAAAATCTACAAAGTCTTAGTATTCTTCAGTTACTAGATTATAATACAATATTTGTAGGATAGCATAAAATTATATTTCTTTTCAATGTCCTATCGCTGCTGTGAAAAGACTGATGAAGAAGCATCTATTTTGTTAATATCTGTACTGATTAGACTTACGGCCTTATTTTCATCTTCTGGCTGCAATGTCTTAAAATATTGTGATGCTATGTGTATGCTCTGTACAGGTACAGTGGTAGTATAGGCAGTATAGGAGTTTCCCTTTAGGAGTAGAAATAAATTGTGATTGTCTGTTGGCAATCTTAGGTCAGGCAGAGCTTTGAGTAGATCTTCCCTTAAGGTTATCTCACAGAAAACTTCCAAAGACTCCAAAAAGGATTTTAAAGTTAATTAACTAATTGAAGAAATCAGTCTTTGTTTTGTTAATGTATATCCTTAACTTAAACCCAAAAGTTCATAGGTAAAATGGAAGAGTCTCCCACTTTATCTGTTGTAATCTGGGAGAGAAGTGCTTGCTTCCTTGCTTCCGTTGGATCAGTCTTTTCCTTAGTTACACTAACTCTGCACAGTCCCCCGACTGTTGCTCACTTTATCCTGATCCACCCTTTCCTACTTGCTGACTTGCAACTTTTCTCACTTGGCAATGTTCAGATGGCTCCCCAGGGTTTGAGATATCTTCCACTCCTTCTGACTCTATTTTTAAAGTAGCATAAAATACCAACAAGGGAAAAATACCCAAAAGCCTGTTAATATTTATTACAGTTTGAATTATAGTTTAACTCTTGCTGCATTCAGACAAATGCACTTGATTTTTCTCCCTTTATTCAAGGATATCTGATAGGAGGGGATGTTCTCAGGTTATTGCATGGTCACATGGATGAATGTTTGACAGTCCCTTCGGGTGAACATGGAGAAGAACAAAGAAGGTAGGTTTCCAGCTTATAGTAGAATAATAACAAATGTTGCTGGGTCAATATTGTCACTGACAGTACAGATTTTTGAAGGATATTGTGATGAGATGTGTTACTCATAAGAATGAATATTGTTGAGATGAACTTTGGACATGAGCCTCTTGCATTTTCTTTTCAGTATTGTTCAAGTTGGAACTCACCAGTGGTAAAGCAATAGTGATTTTTATAACTTATGTTGTCTTTACTGACTTAAGAACACTGTGAATGAAATGTGATGGTTTCTTTACTTCTGTCATTTTCTGTAATCACAAAAAAATTCCTCAGGACAGGGTATGTTAAGATTACTGCACTTCTACTGTCCTTCAAGGCTACTAATCTGGGTATTGATCTCAGGTGTATCTGTCATGGTAGTCTAGAACTTAATTTATGGTTATTTTCTTGACTAAAGGAATCCTAGAATGGTAGTAGAGATGTGATGACAGCCCGGAATGTGTCTCTCTCTGTTAACTAATAAAACCCAATGGTGAGAAGAGTGGCACTGAAAGTGGCATGTCTCGGTGAAGTGATTCAATAGGTGAATCAAAGTCCTGTTTATTAGCTCTAATAAAATATACCCTAAGCTTCTTTTTAGTAGGGCAGTGTCATATGATTTATTTTTACCTTCAGACTGAAGATTGCTAAATGGTGATGTTGATTTAGGAATAGTTTGTTTAATGCAGCATATTGGGTAGCTTCATTTCCATGACAAAGAAAGTGCTGTTCATTCATTTCCAAATGAGTTTTCTTGGTTTGCAAATAGAAATGTGTTTTTTATTCTATTTTATTCTTATTTGTGAAGGTAAGCACAAGACACTGGAAAGGCTCATAAAATATAGGAAAAATCTTCCATTAATTTTTAAATATTAATGAGAAAAACTTCAGAGTTTTCTTATACAGCTGCTAACCAACCCTTCCTGGCTATTTCTCATTTTTACACAAGGGAACAGTTTTTGAACACAGAAGAAATTTCAAAATGCTGAGACTTAAAATGTGATCAGTTCATGTTTTAATTTGAATTACTGTGTAATAGATCCATTATAGCTTGGAGTTTACTGCTGCTATTATAATCCTCAGCCTGACAGTGATGAAAAGATAAGATGATAAATGAATAGAATCCTACAGTGTTTTCTTTTGTTTCAGTTTAAATCCTGAAAAATATCTGTAAAAAACTGTAGTTGCATTGTAATTGCAGATTTATGGGATGATCAAGCACTTCGGTAATGAACTTTTAACGCTTAAGGACACACTAAAAATCTGTCTCTTTACCACAAGAGTAACATTATATATAAACTGCAATAAAGGAGCACGAAGTTGCAAGTTAAGAAAAAATTCATTTGATCTGCTTGTGCATTCACATGATGCATTTTTGTGTCCTATAACACAGGAAGAATAGGGTTCATTTCTTATGCTTCAGACCAGCTTGTTGTTATTCTTTCTGCAGTGCCTACCTGTTCCCCTATCTGTCTAGTACCCTGAAAGAAGCAGAGCTAGTAGACAACAAATAGTACTTATGTCTTTGTCTTTATACCTCCTGATGGCAATACTGAAAAACACTGTGTCTCAGTGCTTCATAAAAACCAGATTTGATCTTCTGAAATGTTCAGGAGTTTTCTTTAATAAATATGTCTATCTCGAATTCTGACTGTTGCCTATTCAAAATAATATCTAAAAAGAGAATTTGTGCCTCCTTTCAGTTTTCATTATGTGTGTGTACCTTATTTTGATGGGTGGTATTTAACTGCTGGTAGAATTATATTTAAAAGTATGGGTAATTTTGGCAGGTAGGAAATTGTAAGAGAAATTATTTTATCTTTCATTTTAATTTAAGTTCCGTAACTTTTGTACATATGGCATGGTAAAGTATGATATATTTGGAGTATTCTTTCATTGCCTTTTGAAATAGTCTGGTGATAGGTTATTGTGGTTGTGCTTGGTTTGTTTTGTTCCAGCACATGCCTGAAGAGCAGCTCTGCTCTGCAGAATGGCATTGCAAAGCAATGCTGAGAAGTTGCATCTCTGTTATGGCTCAGTAATTCCTCCATCGCATTTTTATTTTTCTGCCTTTTCAAAGAAATAAAAGATCAGACAGTCTGAAAACAACAGGTTTATTCTATAGTGTCACCTGGTATCTAATCCTAGGAATGAGTAAACTGTTTTGATGTGAAGGATCCTCCAAGGTATTTTCTAAAAATAACTGCTGTTTTTCTCTATTCTTAGAGCATTGATACAATTAGATAAATTTGAGTATAAAAGTGTTTCAAAGATTACCAGAAGTCTCAAGCTGCTTATACTCTTGTGGAACATCATTTAGCACAGTGGAGACCTAAGGTACAGTGAGAGTATTCATGATTACACTACCGAACAGCTTCCTCTGAGGCAAGGTCATCCAAATCTGCACTGGAAGAGGCCTAGTACAGTGGCAGAAATAATAATATAAAAAGCTTGTAAAATTCTCTTCTCACAATGTGTTCTGAATGTGTACTGTGTTTCCTCGCTTAATTATTGAGCTCATGTGTTTAACCACGTGGTTCTTAAATTGTGCTACACTGATCACTAGAAAGTGGGGTGGAATCACAATGGTTTCCGAAGAGGGACTTTGGTATTGAGTGGTAGATGCAATTGCACAATGAGCAGTGGAAAAAGAGCAATGTTCAGGGCCAACTTCTGACACAGGCGAAGCAGGTATTTGCCCAAGGTGAGAAACTGGCTGGGAGGATGATTTTGTTCCCTCCCTCAAAGAACCAAGATCCAGAAGGCTCCTGTGGACAGTAATGGCTACCCATATTCTTGCATGCACAGCCTACTCTGTACTGTCTCGTGGCCATGGCCCCTCGATTCTGGAAGGGGGGAGCTGTCACAGGGCTGCAGGCTGCTCAAGCAGCAGTGGCTTCTCCCTCCCGCAGGCAGTGTCATTGCGCTGCCTCAGTCGCGTGCACCTTCTGCCCTGGCAGCAGCAGATACAGGCACGTGATGGGGGTAAGCACAGAGGCAAAGTGTCTGGGCTACCTATTGCCAAGTCTGTTGTGTCTTGGTGCATTTGAATTTCCAGTGAAGATGGTACCTGGAAGAACTGGTCTGCTGCTGCTATCCAGCTGAGTTTGGTTGAAATTGCTGAGAAATTTCCAGTTTTCTCTGATGAAGCTGCCTTTTATGAGGTGATACTTGGCTCCTGATGTAATGCCAGTGAGACGTTATTTGAAGATTACATCTCTGAATTATAAATAGTTTGAGACTACTCTGAGTATTTGTGTAGTGGGAGACTCAGAGAACTGATTTAAACAGATTCTTGCAGTAGTAACTCAAGAAAAATAGTAAAATAGGGTTTTATTGCCTGAACTATTTTTTTTTCTAAAAAGATCCAGCTGGAATTGGAAACCTTAAAACAAGTTTTAATAATTACAGTGGCTTTTCACCACACAGAAGTCTCTAGGCTGGGGGGGAGGGCTCCTATCCACTTGGAAATTTACTTTTCCTTTGGAAGCACCTTCAATTAGATTCTCCCTGAAGTTGCTAGGCTTAGTTTGCTGTATAATTAAAAAGCATTCCAGTTAGAAGCAGTGCAAATAGACATGTTTGTGGTTATATGTTGGTTTACTTGATATAGCAGCACTGTTTTTAAAACACGATGGGCAGAGTGAGCATGGCCCTGGTAGTTTTCACTCACTGTGACCCAGATAAAGAACAAAAAAGGAACAGGCAGAAGGTTAAGTATGTGCAATTTCATTGAATTTAAATATAAGTTACTGCACATTCTAGTTAGGTATGTTGCTGGTTTAAGGACAGTGCTTAAATCCTTGTGCATAGAATCCTTAAACTGTCTTTTTATTATTTAAAATGCCCTAGTTATCTATAGCAAGCTAGACTTAAATTTGCAGTGCTGTTTCCATAGCGCTTCAATTCAAATTTCAGAATGTCCTGGTTTTGGCTGGGATAGAGTTAATTTTCTTCATAGTGCTGTGTTTTGGATTTAGTACTACAAGAATGTTGATAACACACTGATGTTTTTAGTTGTTGCCAAGTAGTGCTGAGACTACTCAAGGACTTTTTGAGCTTCTCCTGCTC
>BOSO01032134.1:0-24684 GCA_018403395.1 Gorsachius goisagi | reverse complement strand
ACCTTCTATGATTCTATGATTCTATGATTCTATGAAAAATCTTATATTTGACCTTTCTCTATGCCTCAGATGCTTATTTCTAAATACTATTTTCTTTCATCTAACCTTTGAGCTGATTTTCTGTACCACAGGCAGGACTGCCCATTACCCATTGTGTATGCTGTAAAGGAAAGCCCCAATGTTCTTTGGTCTTTTTGAGGTGCTGTAATGTAAATTACAGCAATTATTTGGGATAGTAACAGTTTTTGTGTTATTGTAGGTGAATCTGAGTTTTCTGAGGAAATATTACACAAGTTGTCTCTTCACTATTCTGATTTTTATTTTTTTCTAAGTAAAGCTTCAATATCATTAAAATGTGACATGGAGTTATTCCTTCTAGTAGCTGTCAGCATTGGTTTTTTTGTTGTTTTACAACCATTTTGAAATATGTTTTTTACAGCTAATGTTAATCTTAAAATGCACTTATGTGCAATCTGATCCCTTTCTGAAGAGATATTTTTAAAGTCTTAAGAGGAGCCTAAGGAGTGCAGAGGTGATTATCCATATGTGCTTACTGATGACTTGCATTCAAAAATTATTAAGATACCAACGGCAGGATTCACATTGCCTAAATACAGCTACCAGAAATGTCCTCAGTCTAAAGAACCAGGGGAGAAATGAAGATAAATAGATGCCTTATCTCAGGGCAGGGTGAATAACCTTGGGGAATTGTTTTTCTTTCTCCATTGCCTGAAAGTGGAGCCTGGGGGAATAGCATAGACTAGACATTTCACCTGATGATAGCTTTAATTTAAGGTGAGTCCTAGCAGCCTGAGTTTTCTAAGTGTTAAAGCACCAAGTGACGTAAGCCGATGCCTACTGGAGTTTTGAGGACATTGGCATGCTTAACCTCAAAAAAACTTTCGATATTTGGTACTTAAGTCCTAAATATAGACCCTGGGAAGGAGGGGGAAAGTCGGACAAAAATGAGTGTTGGACTTGATACGGCTCTGACCCAGAAGGCAGTAACTCTTCCCACAGCGCAGAGCCCTCAGAAATCACAGTTCGCAGTCTTGAAATGGCTCCTAATTATATGTAGCCTTTGAATCTTAAAATGAGTGTAAGTTATTTTACTCAGTGACCTGGGTTTTGAACCCACAATCATTTTTCACCAGCAATTGTTAGCATCTCTCACAAACACTAATGAATTTGACAGCAGCCTTTATCTTAAAAGTCTGGTAGGGCTTTTATTTTTATTCCCAATTGTAAAACTCTAAATCTAGAGAAAAATTCCCACCTTTTCTTTTCCTGTTATTCACCCTTACCAGACTTCCAAGCATCTTTTTAACTTGTCTTCCAAAGCATTACCATCCATACGTGCCCAATGAGGATAACGCGCAGCAGAAATGAAAGGACTCGGATGTCTTCATTTCCATTCCTGAAGGTGAATTCCAAGATCGTGATTATTTTTATTTATACAGTGCCTAAAGAGTGCTAAATACTTTATGGAACAAATAAAAGACCTCTTGTAAAAAGCACGCATTCCTATAATCTAATTTTAGTCTCAAATCAGGCAGCATGAATGCTAAGCAGCAGGGCTTGAAGAAAAATGGAAGGTATATGAGGGCTACACTAATAAGATTGAGCGGTTATTTAGGTTCATTATCTGTTCCACTTAATAGCGCTGCAATATCTTACTGGTTTAAGTTAAATTTACATTGGTCTGGGAAGAACATTTGACTGACACAGGATTGGTATTTCTTGGGTTTGTTCAAAAAAGGAGCCTTTGAATGAAGATATAGAAAGGGTCCATTGCAGGTGGATTTTGAGAGGCCATTCCAATATAACAAACAGCGAAGAAAACCACTTTGAAATACAAAGCCTTTTTCCCCCTTCTCACTTTGTTTCCCAGCTCAGCTGAAATACTTGTGCTTCATTAGTTGTTTGTGTGTATCCTTTGCTTAAGTGTTGGTTTAGTGCTTAAGATCATCAGAATAATGTTATTTAGAAAGTAGTGCAGAGGATGAAACTTGTGGGAATAACTTCAGATGTAAATATGCATTTGGGGGGAAACAAGGTGTGTAGACATCTGCTTCTGGAGAAGTAGCCCGGGATCTGAAGTCAAGGAGAGCTTTGTTAATGTGGTAGCGTTGAGAAACTTTCTCTTAGTAACTTTGCTACAACATAGGCAAGGCATGTATCATATATTATGATAGATTTATATATTATGATAAAATACAGAGTATCGTATCCTATGTTTTATAAATAGTTAGAAATGAATTGCTGAGGTACATGGGTTTTTTATGTGTCATCCTTACCGTTGGTCCCAGAAGAGCATCAGTAAGAGACATTGATGGGACAGGGTCAGGAAACCCCCACCGATACTCCTAGGAGAACAGAGACTCTGGTTCAGTGCTTGCTTCAATGTTCTCTGCCTTCTGAGCATCACTATTACTTATGAAATAATAGGTATTGTAACATTTACAAAAATTACAACTATTTTAACAATTCCAGAAGCTTTGCTATGAAATACAAGCAAATATTAGACCATTCTTCATGAATTTTTTAAAGAGGTTAAAAAAACCCCAAGAACCTAACACTTTCCACAGTGTTCAAGGTTAACAGTTTATACTTCATCTACATTATATTAAAAACATTTTTACTGGAGTCCGTAAATGTTACACATTTTTAAAAGGCAATGATCACAGTGGGACTCGGTACATTACATAAAGCCAGACACGAGATCTGCAAGCAGTAATTGGTGACTGTTTTTTACTTTTTGAGGGTGCTGACTTGAGATTCCCCCTATGACACGATGCACATTTTCACGCCTGTGCCTTGCCATTCGAAGCAGGCAGCCCCTAAACTTTTCCTGTGGTCAGCAGAAGAAGACTGTAAGCCCCAAACTCACATGTTTGGAGCAGTGTCTTATAGCAGTGCTTAACTCTCTTACTAGCGGTGATGTTTTGCCGGTTTGGAGCCACTGAGGACCTACCCCACTTTCTGTGAACATTCTCCCAATGTGTTTTCTAAGTTGTGCCCTACACAGCACTTCTACAACAGCAAAGTGTCGGTGCAGCACTTCTCTTAGCTGGGCTATAATGGAAAATATTTTTCATTCAGACCCTTGGAATTTTTAGAGCTTTCGCACCGTTTTCTGTGGGGAACACTTGAGCCTCAGCAAAGCCGTGATGTTGTGGAGTGGATGCAAATCATGTCTGTATGCCGTAATCTAACCTCAATGAATGTCCATGGAGAAAAGAGGGAAAACAAGATACTAGGCTTCACCTAACCCTCCCAAAAAAAGAGATCTGACATTTATCACTTTCTGATTATTTTGCTTTTGAACTTTTAGATACTCATCTCACAATGGTTCACATGCTTAATTTGGGGGAATAGTCCTGCTGATATTAAAACGATTGTACAAGTCAGTGCAATTTAAGGATGAGTATTGCTGCTTACTCATTGCTGTAAAATGAGTAGCATCTGATTTGATCCCGACTTTGTCGCTAAGACTATAGACAGCTCTACTTGATTAAGAAAGAAGAATATACACATAGAAACTTGGTTTTGGCGGTATCCTCTTGAAACGTGAACTGAGAATCATAAAGCAGAAGCCTAATATAAGGGCCTAAATTACTCCTAATGCTATTTAGATATATGATTTGTGTTAATCAAAAGTACTGGACAAGTGATTGTGCCACTGACTTTGGTTCAAAGGGCAAGTGCACCTTTCTGAACCAGGCTATTAATTCAAGTTCTTAAAAGGCGGCTGTGACATTTAGGAAATCTGCTAGGGCTTGGAACTCAGGAACCCATCTTTAAATAGATGTTCAAAAATTATTTTCTTTATTAAGATTTTCTGTTGGGGGGTAGAGAAGCACCTGAACCAATGGGCTCATGGATGCTAAAGAGACTGTGGCTTTTCTCAGTTGCATGGTGAAGTAAGAGAAGTTCCTGCAACTAGAAAGTTTTATTTAACAAAAATGAAATATTATTATTCATGTCATGAGTAATTGAATCCCCAGATGTTCTCATTCTGTATCAATGGCTGGGGACAATATGACTCTAGATAGACTGTGACAACATGAATTGATTTCTTCTTTCTCTTTTTTCTTTTTTCTTTTTTTTTTTTTTTATTTTAAACCTGCAAAGTGACAGTGGAGGTTTTTTTTAGCTGATTGCTTGGAGCTGACATTACAG
The DNA here is from genome assembly GCA_018403395.1 of Gorsachius goisagi. Lineage (NCBI taxonomy): Eukaryota > Metazoa > Chordata > Aves > Pelecaniformes > Ardeidae > Gorsachius > Gorsachius goisagi. The sequence goes on along the minus strand of BOSO01032134.1, from coordinate 20,502 downwards.
GCTGTGCAGCTGTAAAAAGACCTTCTCATTTTCATTGAGAGTAAATAAAATAAAATATTGCAGAAATAGCATTACTTTTCCCCAGTCCTGCCCTGCCCCTGCAGAAATAAACAGAGATAACTTGGATAAAGCAATTGAATTTGGAAAGGCATTCACGAGAAGAGATGGTTGCTGCTAACATCGAATATTCAGAATGTAATAATAAAAGTAATCATGTTACTAAAAAGCCACCTGTTACATTCTTCAGTTTTTATCTAAAGCATAGAGTTCACTTTTTTGTTTCTGAATTTATAGCAGAGAGGGAAGGAAGTCCAGCTCTTTAGAAACCTTACTATAGGCAAGGTAGTAATTCCTTATTAAAGTTAAGTAGAAAAAGAAACCGTGCTTGCTAACATTCTAAAGCTGTTAAAGATGGATGTTTCCACTAAGGAAGAGAAGTAGAAAAACTTTAAGTGCTTGTTAAGGCATGCACACACAGTGCATGCAAGCATTAAGTCTGTTTTGCTGAACTGTGAAATTGCACTGAGTAATTTCTCTAATAACAGAACAGATAATTGCACCTCTGACCCCAGAGGAGCTCGGGGCTTGGTGCAGCAGCTGGCCCTGGCATCAGCAGAAAGTCGTGCAACCAAAGCACGGGCTGCATGCTGAGTGGTGGAAAGACAAGGAAAAAGGTGGCAATAAAAGAAACTTGGCGTACAACTTGTAAGTGTTCTGGCTGATTTAAAAATTCAGAAAATGATTAATGATGAAGGTTCTTCATCGATTCCCCCACCCCACCCCGTGACCTATTCTTCAGAGGAGATGTACAGTCGCGTCCAGAGTTGTGTGTTTGACAGCTACCTCCTACTTCCAAAGAAAGTATTCAATCCACTACGAGCGTGCAGTAGCAGAAACTTTTAATTGGCATTTCACTTTAGCTTTTCTCATAGAAATGATGCAGTGGTGATGTTTTTTCCTCTCTGTTGTGGAGAACGCCTGTGGAAATAACAGCAATAGCTGGAGCGGGAAAAAAACCCATGGTATCCCTCAGGATAATACTGCACGTGTAGAAATGGGAAAATAAATCATATAAGAAAATCATCAGTTAAAGCAGCAACTATATCTTCTATTACAAAACATGCAAGGTGAAAAAGAGTGATGTGGTTTAAAGGGGATATTGATTTGGCTGAGCTACGCATGAACTCATGCCACAACCCCAGTACTTCTCTGGTCCCTGAACCTCTTAGAATTAATGCAGGGGGTTTAGATTGATTGCTTGAAGTTTTTCTGTAAAAACAGTGAGTCTGATGAACGGCAAGTACTCAAGGTAATTAAAAAATAAATAAATAAAAAGTTACTTTTGGGAGTGAGAAAAATTTTGTCAGTTGTACCTTCTTGTAGTGCTTTGTAGTTAGAGCAAGGCAGAGAAAAACTCCACCTCATTTCTTCTGCCCTGCCACTTTATCTTGTGAGTGATTGACTTTCTTCAGCAGCTCCATCAGGTAATATGACATAAACGGGAAATAAATTCCCATCATGAATTTGTCTCACAGTGCCAGGGACATAACAGACATTTTTAGATATTCACCCATCCGAAAAAATACAGAGCTCAGGCAGATGTTGAAAAATCTGGCAGTCAAGTTTGGCTTGCTATTCTAATGCGGGCGTTCAAATGTTGGCCTTGCCTACATGATATGTTGTTAACTTGTGGAATGCTGTAGGTCCTTGGTAGTGGGTGCTGGATAATAGAAAACATGTGGTGGGAGCTGTTTGTCTTTACAGCAGCATGGGAGTTGCTGTTCAGGGGGAAGCCAGTGGTTCACCCCTTCGTCTGGTGTGATCTCCCAGCTGCTTTGACAGACAGGCTGGCAAAGTGGAGAAGCAGCAACTATGGAGAGAAATATCTGCCAGAAAATCTTCTCAGTCCCTAGCTAAACTTGTTTTCACACCAATAAGAAGATGCTTTATATCGTTGTTTTCAGTGGGGTTTAGGGCTTTTATAACTCCTGATATTCTACGTTTTCAAGGGATACAGATGTCCAGTTTTCTTCTGACTTTCAGCTGTGGTGCTTTCTCTGGATGAACCAAAACCAAAAATATGTTTCCTTTTGTAAATTCAGCTGTGGATTAACTTCAATCTGTGAGACGAGGCTTTAAAGAATTGCAGCTACAGTTCACAAAAACAACAAATAAGGAAATAAGAATTATCAATAAAAGGAAATGCCCCAAATTCCTTTCTTCCCCCTGTTTCCCTGTATTGTGCATGTATCAAAGCTGGTCTCTTCTGACCTTCTAGAGGCTTATAAGATTTATGGTCTCTATAAATTTTATGGTGAAGCATCAAGTCTAATACAAGAAAAATCAAACTGTCCAGAGCAAAAAGACATATAAAAAACCCAAAAGCTCAAAATCGTCACCAACCCTACCTTTGATATTATTCTGCCAGTGTAAGAACCTCTCAGAGTAACCACCAACAGTTGCACATGATTTTCCTGCGTCCAGTTCTACCTGCACAATGCTCACCAGTGCGCTGTTGCTCTCAGGCACGCGATGCATCCGTCATTTGCTTCTCTCACCGTGTTTTTTAGTCTTCCTTACATTCAGAAATTCTCAAAATGTGCTTTCCAAAAGAAAAAAAAAAAATCTGCTCTAACCACCAGTCTTTCTTAGTGGTATTTCCTGATTGAAAAAAAAAGGGCTTTTATCACATATCCCATATGTGCTTTATGGTGCTGAGACTTGAGAACTGAGATATGATTTTATAATGAAAAATCCCACAGGGAAGCGTGCAGATGTACTGTGGAAAGATACTGACACTTTGTGCTTTATTTGTAGGAAAGGTATAAACACTTTCTCCCCTTACTTTTAAGAGAAAAGTATATTAAATTAAAAAATAGACTTGTGTCTCTTGTAAAAGTCCTGGTGGTGGCTGAAGAGTGTACACATGTTAAAATGGTGCTCTGCAACGCATCAGGATAAAATTTGGAAACGGTACCTGATCATTGATGGTATCACTGCCTCCTTTCTTTCAGCTAAGTCTGTAGCCTTTTGAAGTGAAGTCTGCAGCTAGGGAAATTCAGCAAGACGCTAGTAATGGGGGCTATTGATGGCATGCTCCATACGGCAAAGCTGTCTTGTTATTGAATGCAAATGTGACTTAGATATGTAAATTATATTCAAGATTTCATCAGTAAGGCTTTAATATATCTAGAAACTATCTTAAAGCATTTAAATAAAATGTTAATTGAAAGTATGGAATAGTGTTAGCAAGCTCTTTCAAAGAAAGTTTCAATTCCAGGCACGTAAGAAGGAAGCAAGCACTCTGATCTAGTCAAACAGAACCTCCCATGGTAAAAACCTATAATTGTTTTAAAGTTCTCTGAAAACCTACATCTCTGTTCTCATCTCATCCCACACACTGTGATATTCCTTATGTTCTTCACTCTCCTCTCTCAGAGCTGACTTTCTTTGTAGCCTTCTCCCACTCCCAGCGTGCTGCCTTCCCTCACCTCCTACGCGTGGAGCTGCCTCCTGCTGCCCATACAACAAGCACTTTTCTACACATCCCAGCCCTTTCCTTTCCTTGAGCTCGTCTGCATTGAATTCCCCACGAAGCCATCAGGATGTCTTGCCCTGCATCAAAATCCAGAGGGTGAACTTTGTTTCCAAACTCAGGAAAGCTCGGTGATGAGCCAAGCAGTGAATTTAGATCTTCTCAGAGTGATCATCAGATGGAGCAAATGACTGATCTTTATATTTAAAAATAAACCCAAATGTATTCTAAAGAATAAAGAGAGAAGGGTTGAGCTAGACTGCATCCCTCTGGTGCTTATGGAAATGCTTTCACAAGTGGTGGGGCAGTTCTCAGCAACGTTGACTGCAGTGGTTCAGCCTCAACCAACCCAGGTCCAATTCAACAAAAGCTTCAAATTAGTCCTAAGAGCTAGAAGTGTGGGAACACAGAAGCACAAGCATCTCTTGCTGCAGCTCTTGGTTTGATTGTCACTCCTTACCTACTCCTTAAGCAGAGGCATTTTGGAGGTATTTTCTACCTTACCTTCCAAGACCAGGTTGGACAGGGCTCTGAGCAGCCTGATCTAGTTAGCGGTGTCCCAGCTCACTGCAGGGGGGCTGGACTAGATAACCTCTAGGAGTCCCTTCCAACCCAAAACATTCTATGATTCTATGATTCCTATCTGTAGATGGTCTGCAACAGCGACAGCAGCTGTTCCAAAAGTGAGTATGAAGGGAGGTATCGCTGCTTAGCTATGTTTACAAATTTGTAACAAGAAAACTACTTAAAGCATGTTCCTTTGTGACTGCACGCAGTATGCTATCATCTAAATGTTGCTGGAATGACGGGGGGCATCAAAGGGATGCAGCACAGAGAGATTTCTCTGCTTTGGAGTGGTTTCTTTCTTCCAGAGCTTGTGTGACTCTTGTAGGTTTGGGCAGAGGTTGCATGGATTAATACTATAACCTCTGACTTGTGGTCCTGTGACCAGGGGGAAGAGGAGGGCAGCCACATGATAGTCTTCAGCTGACAGGAGTTTACTGGGTAAGGCTGGGGAAGTTCTTGAGTTTAGGAAAGACACAGTTCTTTACTGAAAAGCAAAAATAAGTAGAAATAAAGCACATTTAATTTTTGCAGGTTGAATGCACTTTTCATGGTGGAGGAAAATTGCCATCTAGGAATGATTTTTATGGTCTTTTTTCACAAATCACTACATCCAAAGGAACCCGGCCACGTGCTATGCCTCAGGGAGGCCATTGGAGGACTGGGATGCTCTTGCATGGCTCCCGACCATCTCTCTAAGCAGCAGCGACTCAAGCAGGCTGTGCTGCTTTAACCGCGATGCCTCATGGATATGACCAAAGAGCACAGCCCATCCAGGCAGGACACAGCTCCTGAAGCTGTCAGGACCATCTCAGCCCAAACCATACATGAGGAGTGAAAGCAAAAGTCCTGTTCTTCTAGTAGAAGCTTCTAGTTCCAGTGTATTCTTTCTGTTGTGCTTTACATAAAATGGTTGCCGCTGAAGATAGGGTTTTTTGCTTTGCAGCTCATCTATGAATGGAGGTTTCTGACTGTGTTTTTCTATGGGAGATGTTCACAGAAAAAAAGAGAAAAAAGAAGAGAGGAAGTGCATGTGATCACAAGTTTAAATATAAAATCTAAACTTTTTAGTATGGAAGTGAAAATCCAGACTGCTTCATTTCCATTGGAAACATGTTGAGTATCCATGTGGTTCCCTACTTGCATGACTCATTGCTGGTGTTTGTGTTATTCCCACTTGGCTTCAAGACAGTTCCCCACCTTCTCAGGTGAAGGGATTCATCCCACAGCCCTTTACGGATCCATATTGGAGTGAGATGAATCATTCGTGTCTGTTTTCACTGCTGACTTGAAGGGCACCTACGCAACAGGGTTCCCATGGAAAAGTCCATGTCGGAAACAGGTGAAGTTAAGGGGGAAAAATTTCACTGTTGTCTTTGCCATCATTTTAATGAGACTGGGGTTACAATTCTCATTTTGTGGAAATAACACATGGCAGGGGGGGAACTGTAGTGACATAGAAGTCCCACTCTGCGGTACCACTTGGCTAACCGCACAAGTTAGGCTGATGGATTGAAGACTATGGTAAAGTGAGAATATGTTGTGTGGGTTTGAGCATTAAACGTTAATGAATGCATTTTGGCTAGTGAAGTAGATTTAATTATCTTTCTGGGAGTAAGCGATCGTCATTTCTTGATATTGCTTGCACGTTGGGAAGCAGGACTAGAAAAATGCATTTAAAAATTGCACCTTGCTGAACTGGTTTAATTAGTGGTCAGTAAAATGTAAATGGGAAGAAAAGAGCTGATGCAGATGTTTTGAGTTTGTTTAGATTGGGTCTGAATACAGAAAGTTCTATAATGTAGGGCTGAAGGTTATACTTGGGTTCACTCAAAGGGGAAGGTGCGTGTACTGTGGCTATTACCTGTTAGTGGAGGCAGAAGAAACCATCATTGTGAGTCTGTGATTCTGTGATTCTCTGCAAAGCCAAAAAGCCCGTGTTCTCCAGACTGTTCCTGCATGTATTGTAGTTCACAACTGCTCTATGTAAGTTTTCCTGTGTTCCAGCCTGCTGTCATCCCCCTAACCTTTGAATACACCTGTGTAATCAAGTCAGAAAGTAAAGGTCTATCATTTACTTCTCTTAATACCCTTGGACAGATTGCTGTCTCATTAGAAAGACTCGGCAAAGTAATTGAAGAACTGTAAGGCGCTAATAAGACGCTGTCTTTAAAAATGGATTGGCTGAGTGGAAAGTCTGGCAGGTCCCCAGAACGAGTATCTGGCCACAAGCTGGAATTATTTCTATGCTAATCTGCCTGGTGTGTTCAGAGGATCTACTTGTATCTTGTGGAGCGGGAGGCTTGGAGGCTGCTGACCCATGAAGAGCTCCCATCTGTGGATCCAGCTTGCTGCAATGATGTCCGGTGGGTGGCTGAAAATTTTGCTGTTTTCTGCAGCTACAGTCCATGGGGCAAGGTGTTGTCTATGAACAGAGGCATATTCCGAATATGCTCAGCCCTAAACTGTATTTACATTTCACTAGGGTGATGTATAGGCTTTATGTAGCTCTGTTTGCTGTGCTGAAGTGAGCTGTCAGAGCTTATCATTGTAAATTTTTTTTTTTCTATGCATCCTTCGGAGAGGAAGCTTTGGATTTTAGAAAGAGAATGGCAAAGGGAGAGCTGACAAAATCAGAAACTGTGTACTTCACTGAAAAGTGACTGGGCACAGCTCTTTAAAATATGGGGGTTGCAGTTGTACAGAATTAATCTGGAAGAGAGGCAAATTCCATGCAGACTAGATTGAGATTTAGATTTAAAATGCAAGTTGCATGGGCACCAGCTAACACGCCAGCCAAATTCACTCCATTATAAAGTTAAGAGACTATCAGGTGACCCCCGTGAAATGTATTAGCATAATGTCAATAATGAGTCTTTTTATAGGAAGGTGTTGAGGAAATGCAAGCAGAGTTTGTAGTATGGTACCACGCTTCCAGCCTGGCTCGTTTTGCAAAACTTTATGAGATGGATCCATCTGTTCCCAGGAGATGGGAGTGTGTGGATGTCATTTTCATGTGGATGTCATTTTCATGGGAGACTTTGCTTCTAGGTTAAAGCTTTCTGAATTCTCTGGAAGTTGCCTGAGACTTGGTATTCATTGCCCGGGGCTAACTGTTGCCAAAACACTCAGCATAGCTAGTGGAGATTTCCTTCACGGGCTGGGTGGGGCCTTTACTTAACTCCATCAAGGTTCATTAAAGCTTCAAATCTCTGAATGCACATTCGAAATTGAGTGACAGGAACTTCTGGGAAAGTTTTGTTGAGAAGCCTGGCATAACTGAGTAATTATAATATAGCAGTACTTCATATGCAACTTGATTGTCACAGCCTGTGTCAAGAGAACTCATAATTTCTGAAGGATAAGACCATATGTTCCAAAAAGAGCTTTCAGAATGTGGGATACTTGTTTTGCAAGTTATTTTTTTTCCTCTTCATAAAAAACCAAGGTGTTATGAAATGCGATTAAAAAAATCCCCCACACTTAATTAAACTGATTCTCCAAGAAGAGGTCTCAAACATGTTGGATAAGCATGTTCTACTAGCTGCAATTTCTGATTTACTTCTGGCTGTAGATGAAATAAAATGTTGCAAGGGTAGTTGAAAGGACACTGGTATCCTAAATATTCTTAAACATTCTTAGATTTATTTTTTTAAATGTGGTTTTCCACTTATACAGTGTAATGCACTAGTTCAGGATCTCTTTGTGTAAGATGACAATCACCTTGCCAGTTATAATTGGCCCCTGAGTGTCCACCAAACATCCAGATAGATTTGTGTGTAGCAAATGGAAATGTTACATGCTGTGGTTTACATCAGCGTCGAATATAAATGTAGGTGACTTCATCGTCTTCCATTTTAAGCTGTCTCTAAATCACCTGTATTGTCCTGAAAACTTCTTGCTTCTTGAACATAATGTGAAAAGGTAGCTTGGGCATCGCTGGTGTCTAACAGTCAGAACTGAACCTGAGCTGACATTTCTGAGGACATAAGAATTATACAGAATTCTGCTCGAACAGGAAGGTATAATATTGAGTAACAAGATCTCAGTCTGCTTTTGGAGACCTGGATATACACTGTGGTTATATTTTTAGAATTTAGATTTTATTTTCATTAGCAATAATATTCCAGTAATGGGGTGGTGAAAACCAGCTAGAGCCAGGTTGGTGGGCTGGGATATTTTTATTCCCAGTAAGGGACAAGCACATAGGGAGATGTGATTATTGCCCCAAGAGATTATAATATCCATAGTCACAAGCACAACTTTATCAGCTAATTAAGGATATCCCTGTAAGATTTCCTAACAGATTTTTTTTTTCTGCATTTCTTATTGAATAAAAGTGTCATACAGCAAGAAATCTTTGCTTGCCTGCTAGGAAGAAGTTTTACTTACATTGTTGTGAAAAAATGGGATGAAATCACTCTTGTAAATATTTTCTTGACCTAGCTGGAGGACAGTCACATCATCTTAGCTCTGCAGGCTCAACCTCTTCATCTTACTGTTAGCTCCCTTTAAATGAGGGTAGCATCGTTTAAAGTCTGCCTGTAAATTTACCCACTTTAAATACTTGGAATTTTCTAAATGTTTTATGTGTGTTTAATTTTATCTGTTTTCTTAACATTGCATATTCCAAACATCCTCTCATCACTAGGTTCCTAGTGGGTACTTACTAAATAAGTGGCAGATGCCTCCACTGGAAAGGATCTATGCAGGTCTGGCATTTGTTAGGCTTGTAACATTTGCTGATCCATGTTTTCCATGGAGTATTGATGGAGACATTACAGGAATCCTAAAAAACATGTAATTGCGTATTGGTTTCAACCCTGTGGATGTCCTCATCTGGGCTGGCTGTTCAGTGTTATGGTTAGCAGGGAAAAGCAGGCAGTTTTCCAAATAACTTTCCTCAAGGTAGCTATTTAAAATAGGTTGCATGGATTGCTTCCTACTCAATGGGGAAAACCAGGCATTACTACACAGGGAGCCTGAGCTAGTGGTTCAGGTGTGAACCGCTTCTCCAAAGAAGTCTGAAGTCATATGAAGCACCAGCTTGCCCTTCGGCTCTTTAGGGTGAGGAAGAAAGGATAAATCCTTCCATACATCCTCTTTCACAGAATAACTTCTAATGGACTGACAGATGCTAAAAAGATCACCCGTTTTCCATGATTTGCCAAGTTAATTAAACAGATTCTGCCTACATTCTTTTTATGTTCCAAATCCCAATGCTTTAGTTGCCTGCGTTTTGGCTGGCCAACTTGCAACGTATGGAGCAAACCATCTTGTCTGTAAAGGCTTCACTGACTGGTGTTAAGAATAAACTAAATCTGCGGAGTGTACACTCCATCAGGCAGGTCTCTGGTAAATGCTAATAAGTAAGTAACAAGAGGTGTTCCAGAAGTGATGTGAGCTGCCTCCGCTTAACGAAATACCCACCTTTTCCGTAGTTTTAGATTGTCCCAGTTCTCATTCCCTAATCTTGTGGCAAACCACAAGAGAACTGTTTAGCTAATGAATGATTGAAAAGTATGAACACCGAATTCAATAAGTCAAGAAGAAAACAAACATAAAACCCCACAGAGATAACAAAATGTATGCTTAAATGCATCATTCAATTACTCTGCTCACTCTTTGCTTCCCATTACGCCCTCCTTTGTCAGTACACAGTGTATCTAAATGGCAATCTCTTTGTGACAAGAAACTTTTCTTCATGCCTTTACCTGCTGGTGCAGAACACTGTTGGTACTTTGCAAATATCAAACAATCAAAAGAATTGATCGCAAGCAACGTATGAATTGCACGACGGTTAGTGAAGCTTCTCAGAATTTTCCCCACCCAGTACTAAGGTAGCCACCAGGCTTTTCAGATTTGGACTGTGCTCATCTTTATGACTGAGAAGGGCAGTTTCAGGTCAACTACCACGAGATTATTTTAGTTCCTTCAGTCACCAAGGGCCACACAAGCCACAGAAGAATAGCGATCGTTACGTCACTATTCTTTGGTTTTTCTTTCAGTTGAATTCATCTAGGAATCATATTGCCATTACCTGCTTAAAATTGTTTGTCCCTGAGGATGTAAGTTGTATCAGATTTTCTACTCAAGCTTTACTTTCTTGAATGTTCCTAGAAAGTTTGTTCATCATCCTGGCACAGACGGAGCAAACCAGCTTTTCTGCTCAGAGGCCACCCTTACTGTGGAATACAGAAGTTCCCTTGCCTCAAAGAGTGGAGCCAACTGCTTTGTCTTACCCTATTCTTAGCAGGTCTTTTTAACTGCCTGTAATGTGAATAAGTCACAGGCAGAGCTAACATTTGTTTTATTAGGCTGTATGGCATTAATGCTTCTTGGGATCTCAAAATCCTCATATTCAGTGTACTAGCATCTGAAAATGATTGTATGATTCTCCAGAGACTTCACTTGGATATTGCAAGCAGATGGTAGAAAAAAAACTGAAAATGGATAGTGGTATTGATGAGTCCCATCATAAAAAGATAAAATAAAAATGTCATTACCTTTGCATTGCTATGTAGCTTAAGATGATGAAATGCAGCAGTTATTATGGAAGAAATAGTCTTTTTGCATCCTCCAGCTATAATCTATTGCACATGATTAACACTGAGAGTCTTTACTAATTAGCTTTTATGGTCAAACGATTTTCATGAAGTTGGTTTCAAAGAAATCAAAATTAAACTCCTTATAGCTCTGAAAGATAGAATTATGGAATATGAACGCATAGATAATCTTTACAAGCTAGAGGAAAATGATCGTTGAGCAACAAAAGCTACATAGAAAGATCCAATAATATCTCAGGTATTGCAATATAGTGTGTGTGGGTAAGTGATGATGTTAGGATTTTATAAATACAGCCTGAGTAAATTTGGGGATACACAGGGTTATCTTTTGCCTGATAGCATGTATTGATGAAACTTTACATATCGATGCTGTAAACGAAAGTGGTATAGAATCGATCAGAGCAGGATGCAAAACTTCACTCTTTACTCATCCTTGTAAAATTAAAAAAGATAAGAATAGGATGTGATGGGTTGACTTTATCCCAGCAGAAGAAGTGCCGCAAATCAAAATGAATAATTCCCCCCTCCACCATTTTGCTCATTAGTTTCTCTTTGCGTCGTTGTGTTGGTTTGCCACACCTTCAGAATAAAACACTGCTTGGACTGACTTCATCCTGCAGTATTGCACTGCATCGTCTATTTGAAAGTGTAATGGCAAAAGAGCTTTTAAAAATGCTTACACTGAAATGTGATGGTTCCTTTCCAAGTCAAACCGCCTAAATTTACCTGTGTGTTTGTGCAGATAAGGTTTACTAAATGGTGGCCCAGTAAATACCCTCTCTTTCGTGAGCCTGTAGCAATTACATTTCACAGAAGGAAGAGGAAGCACTGGATTTAGTACAGTTTTCAAAACAACTTAGTTTTACAACAGAAAAATGTTTAAGCAATTAGGGGCTCGTATCCCCGTCACTACCAACAAATTTCTGGCTCCCAGAAGATTTAGCAACCCAAGTACTTTTGAAAAATCTATCTTTTGCTCACTGAATTTCATCGATGAAACACAACCAATTAATTCTTTTATGGAAGAAAGGGAAGGTCTTAACTTTTTTGGGGCTTCATCCTGAAATCAAGACCTTTGTAGTAGGCAGTGTATCACTGGAGACAAAAATGTACAACTCCAAAAGGGCTAAATCTCAAATAGTTCCATGAAATTTGCCCCATTTCTATACTATTGATCCCTTCGACAGATGGGATCTTGACCATGTTAAACAACTATGAAATGTTAGGGACATACACAAAAGAAGCTCTCATAGGCTGGCTTTTTTTTCAGGGTGCTTTCATAGGAAGACCTTATTCACCTAATTGTATTGTGGAGCCCTACAACAGAGATTTTTGCAGTTCTGATGTCATTTACGTATTTGAGACGCCCCAAACACTGCTTTCTTTGGTCACATTGTTAACATTTGCCTAATTAAATAACAGGGTGAAGCTGAGGATGATTCTGCCCTAGGCTAAATTATTTCAGCTCTGAGAACCTGCAAAAATTTAGTGTTCTCCTGAATTAGCACAGGATGACCATGAGATCCTTTCATCTGAATTTTGTCTTCTTGTGCCAGGGTTTGGGGGTTTTTTTGTTGCTTTTTCTATATGGTTTGGAGTTTGGGGGTTATTGGGTTGTACCCAGTCATACAAATATCCAGTATCATTGTTAAGAAATAAACACGTATATAATGATAGAATCTTACCCATCCAGAGAAACATCAGACTGAAGGCATCGGAGGCCATTAGTGTATATAGGCGATTCATGTTTTCAAAGTGTCTTACAAACTCCATTTCAAAACAGGTGGACTGTGTCTCAGGACAAGACGATCTCTACAGCCTGCTGAGATCTTGGCTTCTCTTTTTGCCATTGCCAATGTGGGCCCAATAAATTTAAAGCTTGTCTTGATTTTGAGATACACCCTCTATCCTAAAGATACACTGATGGCTGTCATTTCCTATTCAGTACAGCACTATCCAGTAATAAATGCATCTACCACTGCAAGAAGGGGGTAAATTGTGAAGTGACCCAGATGCACTCCACTAATAAAAGAAAAAAACCCCACTATTTCAAGTGTTGGGAAAAGTTTCTTTAGTGGTTGTAAAATAGTTTCCATTGCTCAGGAGACTTAATACAAGAAAAGGAGCTGGCCCCATTATATCATTAAGAGAATCCACTTCTTATTTACAAGTTAGGATTAATTTTTACTGAGCTTAAATGTTATAAACCCCTGTTGTGTGGCAGAGACTGTGACATTCTGTTACAGGTTAATTTCTTTCCTTGCAAATTAGAAAATAGTGTGACTTGCAAAACAGGGGGAGAGAAAGGGGAAATACGCCAGCAGCTGTGCTTAGGCTTTTTTGCCTTTTGGCTTCTTCTTTCATTTTCTAGTCTGCTGCACTTCTTCTTTCAGAGATTTGGATGCTGGATGCCAATTTAAATTTCCAGTGCATTTAGCGTCCTACAGCACCAGGGGATTGAAAAGAGAATTAAGAATGTACACGGCATAAAAAAAAGATGATATATTTTTTTCTCCACAGTCCTTTTTATCTTGTTACCTCTCTCTGATCGCAGTGATAACAGAATCCAGTAAACTACAGCCTCAAAAAGCCAGTAGCGTGTTTATTTTGCAAAGGTGTGTTTATAACGGGAACTAGACGAGGCTGGCTCGTCGCTCACAATCTGTAGAGGGCTCTTTCACAGATCAACAGACTATAAGATTGCTTTCGTGGATATGAGCCACTGATGGACCCATACAGGCTAGTAAGTGTCATGTAAGAGTCTTTTATCCTGTCTCAGCAGGGACGTCTTCCTCATGGGCTTCATGAGAGAGTGTTTTCCTAGCAGCGGATTTAACGGGGGGAGAGAGGGGATGGAAAGAAGATTAATGTTGCTTCCAGTTCCCTGCAAGTTCACCAAAAATATTGGCTAGAGCGAGAGTGGCCCGACTCTGTCATGCTCCAGCCTTTTCTGTGTACTCAGAGTGGCATGTTTTTAATCAAATGTGAAATATAGCTTTAGCAGGTCGAATGGATTAGCCTTCCCTGTAAGTAACTCTGTCTGCTTTAGTTAAGAGTGCAACTTTTTTTTTTTTTTTTTTTAATGTTTCACACTTAAGGTTGTCGTCTTTGACCTCATCATTTTAATGGGTCTTTGGAGTTTTGATTGTTAAAGGTGGGAACTATTTAATAGCCATATCCAGCTAAGCTTCGAAGTACAGGCAGTGAAGACGGCAAGGTAAGAAACTTCTCAGCCAGCCTGCCATAAAAGCTTGGAAATGTTTGAGACAAACAGGGAGTGATCTTTTCCTTTTTTAATACCGTATCAAGATTACAGCGCTTGTAAATATTTAAGTTTTCCTTCCTTTGGGCTTTCAAATCTGCCTATGTTTAAAAAGTTAATATCCTCGTACTCAAAAGCTGAAAAATCTGTTGATGACAATGTACATAACCAATTTCCTTCCTCTAATGCCGGTTGTTATTTATCAACATCTCATCAGTTCTTGTACAGCACTGGAGTTATCAAAGAACTGGGGGGACTCTCAGCTACCTTATTTCTGGGCCTCTGAATCAGCTGAGCTTCTAATAAAGTTAGGCTGTTTGTATCAAACCATTCCTTATCAGTAATGTACTTTGAAAGCTGTTCTATCTGGTTAAATCCAAGTGAAATAATAGACCTCGTACCTGTCACATCCTCAGGCTGCTGTAAAGTGTTGTTGCTCCACTAAAACAAATACTTCAGGTGATTTCCGTGTGCCAAGAAAATGATGTAAGTATTAACAATAATGTTTTAAATGGTTTGATTTTTCAGTGTAACTGAAGATTTTTTTGATATATTAATCGCTGCCATATTTCAGGGCCAGATATGGTGTGAAATTGCTCTCAATTCTTCTTGCAACACAGACTTTGAAAATTTTAATTTTTTGCTTTGGTACTATTTGTAATTACCTTTTACATTTCTGACCTGTGTTTTAATGTGTTGTTTAGACAGGTTTCTAGCAGCTTGTTCATTTTACTAAGTGGGGTTATAAAAAAGTAAGGTTTCAAAAAAACCAAACAAAACCAAACCTCAAAACTTTTAAAAGTCTCTTTGCAGAGACAGCAAAATAAAAATGCATCCAAAGATTCATGGGCCAAACCCAGTCTCTGCAATACTCTTAAGACCAGTTTAATTTTGTTTGCGTTGAAGAAGATGGGAAATTCTAACATTCTGTTTAGTAGAAACTACCATTGACTTCTCTGAAGACCCCACCTTAGATGACTCCCTTCTTGTTGTTGCTGTCATGTTGAAAATCCTCCTCCTATGCTGCAACAGTCAGCAACATAAGTGCAGGCAGCAAAAACTCCAGCAGTCAAGGTATTCTGCAGAATTTCAGACAACAGAGAACAGGGTAACATGATAGCTTGACCATATACCATGGGATTAAAAATCTAAGACATAGTCCGTTGGTTTCTGTAAGGATCATCTTCCAGTCATTGCAGAGTGACAAAATTCATTACTTACCATAACAGATTTCTTTAACAAAAAATATAAATTAGTGTAGCCCAGTAGTATTACAAAAGATGTTGGAACCAGATCCTCTGGTTCGTATTCCCAACACCTTGCACGTTCCAGTCTCATATCTTTTCTATTCCTGCGCCTGTCTGTAGTAGGAATAGAACTCAAAGGGTGTCTGGTGTCTTCTGTACTTCTTTTTTTCTTTTTTTAATTTGAATGTTGGTTCAAGGCCATGTTTCAACAAAGCATGTCAGCATTTGTTTAAGTCTCGCTGACTTTAGAGATGAGCTCAGTGTTTTGAGAAACCGAGGCCTCTGAAGTTATGTGAAAGCAGTACATCCTCAGTATAAATAATATCTCTTGTTTTATCTGATTACTGATGGGCTATGCCTTTTTTTTTTTTGCTTTTTAAAGCAAGTGCCTTCATTTATCACCATCCAGGGACCCATTTGGATAGTCAGTGGACAGAAAACAAGACATGAATCTGTTGGAAAAATCATTTGGCTCATGTAGTCCTTTCTAAATATAACTCTCTGATCAAAGTGCAGGGTGTCTTTTGTGAATCCTATCCAAAACAGATATTAGATGAAGAATATACTGAAGCCTTCAGATTTTTGATGGTGCCTTTTCAAAGGCCTGCCATCCTGAATGTAGCATCATGTGATGCTGTTTGAACTGAGCAAACATTTTGCCTTCAACTTCTTTCTCTTGCATTCGTGCCACTCTGCAGAGATAATTGTATATACAGCTTAAAAAAAAAAAAAGCATCTTCAATTAAAATGGTGGGGATTTTTGAAGGCTGCTGGAGAAAAGCGGTTGCAGTGTTATGTCTTAGAAGTAATTTTTTTATTTATAGCAACTTCTGGACATAAATAAACATAAATTGTTTCAGGGTTTTGTAGCACATTCATAAACATAAGGGTCCTTGCAGCTGAAGTGGTATCCTTCAGAAATGACAGTTAATAAAAGTTATTTTTGATTTAGGTACTAACCAGTTTATATTGGAGCAGTGTCTTTCAGGTGACTCTTACTGTCTTGGGGAGAGACGCAGGTGTAGGCATAAGAAGAATATGAGTAAACCCTGGTGAACCTTTATCAATTAATAATTGAGCATTGAAATTTCATTGCATTGCTTTTCCAATGCTGTGGTTTTCTAAAACAGACTGGTTAGCTGTTCTGGGGACACAGGCACAGGAGAGAGGGATGTGCAGGGGCATGAGGCTTTCCTACCAGCGCACATGGTAAGAGAGGGGGCCAGGGAGGGAAAGCTGTCGTTCCTGTAAACCTGCCACAAACAACGCTAATTAATACGCTGATTTTACAAGTGATGTAGAGGGCTTATATAGACAGAATTAATTATTAAAATCTCTTTCTTCAAAACACTGTTTTCTAAGGTGCTTTGCATGATTATCATGTGAAGCTGCCCTACAAAGAAGTCGCAGATCTAAGATCGGATTCAGACAACAGTCATGTACTTTATCAGCAGTTTGAAGATGAATGTGTGCACACATCTGGTGAAATTAGGGAACCTGGTTCTGAGAGGTGCTGTCAGGATCAAAGCCTGGGGAGCACAACATAGTGAGCGAAGTCAACATTCATCAGGGGAAAGGGAGACTTTACCAAGTCAGTCACAATACATGTGCCTGCTGCTCGCTTGGTAGTTTTTAAAGCATTAAGTTTTTTGATTTTGCAAGTTTTAGAAACTTTATTATGTAATTTTCATCAGAATGCAAAGAGAGACATTGCGGCCTTTCAGTACTTAAAGGGAACCTACAGGAAAGATGGGGAAAATCTTTTTAGCAGGGCCAGCTGTGACAGGACAAGGGGGAATGGTTTTAAACTGAAGCAGGGTAGGTTTAGACTGGATATAAGGAAGAAATTCTTTACAATGAGGATGGTGAAACACTGGCAGGGGTTGCCCAGAGAGGTGGTGGAGGCCCCATCCCTGGGAACATTCAAGGGCAGGCTGGATGGGGCTCTGAGCAACCTGATCTGGTTAAAGGTGTCCCTGCTCCTGCAGGGGAGTTGGACTTCTAGGGGTCCCTTCCAACCCAAAACATTCTATGAATCTATGATCTGACATCAAAAACCTGAATGTTTCTCTCAAGGCAATCATCCCCAGCTGCCTTGAGTTTGACTTCACATTTTGTCTACGGCATCTAATCTTGGCATGGACAAGCACGTTGGCATCGCACATCCCGCACACACTTTTATCTAATCCCAACCAATTTGCCCCAGGACACAGTGGGAAACTTCAGCAGGAAAGGTAACTGAGCCCAAGTTTCTCAAGCCTAAGTTATGCCTTTTCTTTCACTGCCTCCAAAAGTGGAGTGCTTAACTCCTGTAACAAAAATCTCAGCCATCATATAAAAAAGTAACTAGGAATAATCAACAACTAGATGGAAAAACGATGGGGGCCTAAAATACAATTTCTTGCTTTGTGGCAAATCATTACTTTACTGCAGCAATATTGTTTGGGACCAAACCCCTTATCCAAGCACCGAGTTTCTCAAAATGGTAGGTGAAGCTCTCTTCACAGCGAGCATGTGAGGGGTGGACCATTAACCTGCTGTCGAGACAGGGAAACTGAGGGCAACAATTTGTCTTCCATTGGTCAGACCATCTGTGACATGGCTGGGAATTTCAGGGATATCTCCCGCCTCTTGGTTTTATGTTAATATTCCTCTTGTAGAAGCTTAAAACTATGACATGCCTTATTACTGGAAAGTATAATGGATAAAAAGCAAGTGCTCAGCTCAGATTCAGGTGTCACCTTGTACTAATACTACCACAGACACACAAACAAGCACAGACGTATTTCCAACTTGCATGTGTGATATACAGATTTCCCATAATTATTTTAACTCTATTCTCGCTCCTTTTCCAGAACAGAAATAAAATGTGGAGTCAGAGGATGTATCCTGACGACATCCAGTTAATAAACACAAGCATAAATTGTCTGCCAATACGTTGTCAGGTATAAAAAAAGCTTGTGTCTAAAGTCTTATGCATTGCACTTTAAGTTCTACTCTCTTTGCATCAGTAAGCTTAAATGGAATCATTGTGAAAAATCTGCGTAGCCACAGGTTTCGTAAAAGCAAAAAATACAACTCTACAGGAAAAAAAGCCAAGCCAAACCCACGCTTGCATTTACACAAAGAACGGTACCCGCTCTGAAACGCTGCTCTGACTGAAATCCTGCACGTGACGTGAATCAGAGGCATCCACAACAACTCCTGCTTTTATAAAGCTTGGACAGCAAAACCAGGCAGCGTAATTTTGTAGTGAAGTAAACTGTCCAAGCTTTGCCACTTATCCACTAGGGCACGTGTGGATGTCTGTGAATAAACCAAAACACGGGCCCAGAAGCTGTTTCAGGATCTCTTGTGGAATTTCCTCCGGTGCAAGGGGAGCTGGGCTGAGCCTTACTGGAAATGGAAGATGGCTCGCTTACGGTGAAGCCCTCCAGCCCCCCACGAGGCAATCTCTTTTTGTCACATCACTAAGATGTCCTAAGGAGCACCTCAGACTCACCCTTCCGCTTCAGAGAAAAAAAAAAAAAGTTAAGAAATTAAGCCATGGTAATTGAAATCTAGAGCAGAATAAGATTAGAAATTTCTGGATTACCTTGTGACTGCTGGAGATCCTTCCACCAGCGTCATGCTGCCTTGCATGAAAGTAAAGCTGGTCTGAAGGGTTTCAGACTAATTGCTCACTTCATTTGCCTCTGTTGATTGCTTTCTTCTCTCCATGGTTTTTATTAGGGCAGAATAATCTCTTCCGTTTATAGCCAATCAATAAAGTGTGGAGGTGGATCAAAGAGAAGCTTTACTCAACATCCTTTTGTTAAGCAATTCCTTCCACAGTCTTTCTGGTGGAGCAGGAGAGGCTCCACCCAGGGGTCTGCCAGAGCTTCCCTCGAGCACCAGGCTCCTTCTGGCATGCTACGGCGGCATGAACTCCTCCAGCACAACTGCCCCTGTAGTTTGCATTGGGGATTCAGGGTAGAAACGCGCCGTGTCCTGGGAGCGGTGCTGTTGGGTCTCCTCCAGCAGGCTGGGTGGAGGGAACAGGCAGCCCCGTGGTTTGGGTGCTTTCCAGGCAAGGGAACCCCCACCAGCTGAGATGGCTCCTGGCCAAGGGGCAACTACGGGACCGCGGAAAGTCTGAGCCCTGTCCTTGCTTTTTGGGTGTTACGCAGACTGACCTGGCTCTTCACACTGAAAGGAAGGAGGTAGGAATTTAAGGAGCTGTTAATTGGTGATGGCCAATTTAGGGCTGGGTTTCAAATGTGCTTCGTTTTGGCATTTCTTGCAGCCTGGCTTAGCTGTTCTTCACTGCAGGAAGGTATCATCAGTCTTGTTCTGCAGCACCCACCTCTTCCCGTGCCTCTGTTAGGGAAGTCACATCTCAGCGGACCTGGGCAGTGTTTAGTTCTGCAAAAGCCCCTGGTCCTTACTGCCAGCCTGGAGCCAAGCTGGCAACTGCACTGAGTTATCTCGTGAAAAAATGCGATTACCTGTGCTTTGTGATCAGAGAAGGAGTGGTGCTCTAGGGTGGAGACTCCTTTTTCGTTAACACCTTCACACAGGATACATTAATACACTCCAGACTGGCAGGTATTTCAATACTAACGATAGAGATTGACGCATTTTTCCACTGTGCCTAGATAAATAGCTGCAAAACAATTTCAGCTCCTCTTGCCTCACTGCTAGTATCAAACAGGACCAAAACACCCCTGAAAATTCCCTGGATATTGTTTGGCAGGGTTTCAGATGTCCACAGTCCAAATCACAGAGCATGTTTAGATAACAACCATGGCTGTGAATTTTCCTCTGTGGCCTAAGAAAACAGTGAATGCACTACACTGAATAGATTTTACGGAGACGTGAACAGTGGAGAGCAGGCCTGCAGATATATGCAGGTACGTTCTTGGTTAAGCCATGCATCCGTTCTGTACCATCCCTAGAGGAGGACACTCAGTATGTAAGTACCTTCTCTCCCTCCTCCAGGGCACCACTGGCCTTCTATTTGGCTTTGAACCAGAGCAAGCATGATCTTAAAAACCATTTCCATGTTGTGTATGCCACAAAAGGCTTCCTGAGAAGGGAGGACTTTATATTCAGGCAGATGCCAGTGCTTTCCTTCTCTATTAAACGAACAGAAAGCTCAAACCAAAACCTAAATTGCTTTGTGAAACCTGTTTGTGATCTCGAGTCTGATCCAAAGCTCTCCGGAGCCAATGGGAGTCTCTCCACTGACTTCTCTGGTACTCAGACCGTGCCCTGAGGGGAATCATAGAATCATAGAAGGTTTCGGGTTGGAAGGGACCCCTAGAGGTTATCTAGTCCAACCCCCCT
>BOSO01032131.1:0-16825 GCA_018403395.1 Gorsachius goisagi | reverse complement strand
GGTCCCTTCCCACCCAAACCATTCTATGATTCCATGATTTCCAAGGCTGGAGAACAGTCCCAGATCTCTACCCCTCCCCAGCTCTCTACCAATGCCACGATGACTTCCATCCCTTACCTGTACAGGTTACTTCATCTCTTTGACAAGTAATGCAACGTTTATCCACCATTTGATCTTCTCTGATTGTATCGTAGCAACAGACAACAGTTTGTGGAGGATATGGTGTGAACACTCTCCAACAGAGCAAGTCTAAGAGTCCTGCTGGTTTCTTGGGTAATGTTGCGCCCTTTGGAACAATAACGCTAGTCAACAAGTTATCTTAATTTTATGCTAAAATTAGAGCAGTTGAACATTATTTATTTCGAGTCCACTGGTTTCATTGAATACCAGGAAGCTGCGAGAATGTGTCAGAGGCATTGCAACCCACAGAATTTCATCTATGGCATTCATGCAATACCATTTGCAAATCTGAGCAGTCGGAACAGAAAACACTACATGGCAACCACACAAAGTAAAATCTAAATGAGCTCACCGCATTCCTCTGTCTAAATATATTCGCAGAAGGGAACCCGAAAACCTTTAGATTTGGCTTCAGAAGAGCTTCTCTGAGTCATAAAGAAAACCATGTTCAAACAAAGACCCCCAAAGTACTACAGGAAAGCAAACAATCTTTCCTGTCCCTCGATAATGTGGTAAAAACTACAGCACCACCTGTATTCAGCCGTCGCGCTAAGATCGGTAGCCATAGGCACTTTCTCGCCATCCGTGTGTCAGCGTCGCTGCCGCAGGTAGAGGGATGAGTCAATAGTCAAGGCCTCTCAAAAACTTTCTCAAATTTTTGCCATGAACACAGCACAGCTCATCTACAATACTGGCAGAGCTGTACAAGCATGAACAGCAGCAGTTAAAGAAAAGTAAGTCTCAAAGGAACTTAAGTGAGGGAGGGGTGATTCTTGCTTTTTTGGAAGATAAAGCTCAGTCAGTCCCTTGGTCGTACTGCAGCGTTCTCCCACGGGAGGACTGCAACTGCCCCGTGAGCTCCCAACAGCGAACCCAGACACCTTAGTGGTTACTAGTCCTGCAGAACTATAGATGTCTTCTCCCACATCCTTATAAAGTCACCTGAACCTACTCAGACTCTTTTTCAAGTGGAAAACGAATCTGGACAGCTCTTTGAAAGGCTCCTCTTTTCATCCCCATCATTCTTCTGCATATCCATTTCCCACCTCCTGCTATCAACCAACTTACAAGTGGGTTTTAGTTAAGTCACAGGAAGGATCTCAAAACTTCAAGCAGAAACAGGAAGCGAGATTTATCATGTGGCAGCCCTGCTTTCCTTTGAGTCGCGCTGAACACGCGTAGTGCCATTAGCCAGTGCCATAAACCATGATCTGGTCCACTCCTCGGGCAGCTAAATTTCTCCAAAGGCAGTGTTGGTCACTAACAAAACGCAGTCTCTCTTATTGCTACCAGGTTAGGATATAGTACCAAACACCGCTCCCATGGACTTAAGGCAAAGAGATTTCACATGTCATTTCCTACAGACAGTGGCGTAACACCGGAGTGGCAGTCCTGTACTGCAGCTATACAAATGCCTCCAGCTCAGCTCCAGCTCAGTCCCAAACCGCCGCAGTTTTCCTAGCTGCTGACTGTGCTTTAGCCTGTCTCCCAGAATAGGCTGCATTCTAGCAGCAAGCAGAACAATTCCGACATTTCTTACCAAATCAGTCAGGCAGGTATAATGCTTAAGTCATGCTTAGCATCCGCATTTCTTTTGTGACCAAGCATTCCTGGAAGTGTTACAACAACAGCCCGTCTTTGGCTTTATATGGAGAAGTGCCTGAAACTACACAAGTATCCAGACTGCAGTTTTCTAACCTTTGCTGGTGAAGTCCCATCAACTGCTACGCAGCGTATTCCCTCTGCGTAGGCAACCGGATCATGTTCTTCATCACCCTCGCAGTGCTCACAGAAGCACTCCCAGGGTTTTTCTGCAGGGGCTCGGAGAGGTCCTGGACTTGGGCTTCACAATACAGTGTTCTCCCTTCTTCTGCAAGGGCCTGCTTATGCCTGGCCTCTCTTTACTGACTTCTCTGCCTGCCCTGGGCAGGCACGAGCTGGAAGGCAAATCTGATTCTTCTTTTCAGGGTTTAACCTTTTCCTGTGTGCCTTCATCTGGCCCGGTCAGTATCCTCCACCCAGTGCTACAGAAAGCCATTTGCACCCACCCTATCTTGTCTCCAGTCGAGTTCTGTTCTGCTTGCCTGTCCTGCTCGTCCAAGCTTAACCCCCGCTAAGAAGACGCCACCGGCTCTCGTTGACAGGTTGTTCCTATCTAATCAGTCATCACACAACATCACCGAGCGTACAGCACCAGAAAAGGAAATTTAAGAGTGAACAAGAAGTGATATGCAACGCCTGATGCAGTCTCTTGTCAAATCCCGCTCCATTCCTTTCCCAATTAATAAATCGATGGTGACTTTCTGGAGCAGCCAATGAGGAAAACAGTTTTTCAACGCTACAAGACTGTAACTTCTCCTCCAGCTCTGAGTGCTTTCAAGCTTCTACCACCACTGTGCTCACCAGCTTTGAGTACTGCTCACGGGGCTTGAAATCAGGTCGAAAACTCACTCAGCCTGGGACGTGAAAAAGCAGGCTTGGCTTTTTCTGCCCCGGTATCCTATCGGTAGCACAAGTAATCACGTGATCGTAACCTATTTTATAACATTATACAGACTGACAAATACCCACCAATAGCCTCAGCTAATTTTCAGCTATCCTTCCGCTAAGGAGGAATTAACTTTATTAGCAGGAAAGAGTAGTATTGCACTCAACCATTCTGTCCCAAGCCCACCCAAGGCAGAGGTAGCAAAACCTACCATTTTACATAATTTTGGCTACACAGACAGTTGAATCAAAAAATCAAAAAAGAACCACCCAAATAATCAGAAATCAGATTTTTAAGCTGAAGACCTTCTCCAATTTACACATCATTAGTCATTTTCTTGTGTCCAACAGGAGAAACAAAGGTTTTACAACAACAGGTTGCGCTGGTATATTCAGTGGTCCTGCTGTTACTTAGCTTTTACTTGCCTGAATAGGTCACAGACTTCTCCCTATATTTTCTGTATTTCAAATCAAAACTTAGTGCTCCCAATTCATTTTCAAATTAGCTGCTAATATTTTACAACATAAGGGCCCAAACATACAAAACACCCAGGCAGGGACACGTGCTTACCCATTTAGTTTTTTCAGCGCACACAGTGGAAGGTTATCCATGAGATTCTTGATTTCTTTTGTTTTCTTCAGTATGGATTAGCATGCAAAGCAAAAACCGTATTTGTGACCATTTGACAAGTAGTTGGACAGATTTCTACGTCCACCGCATCGTCACGATATTTTAACGTGCAATATACTCCCAAAAATTACATTTTACACCACCGATATTTCCGATTTCATTCTTGGCATGGTAATAATGCCACCTCAAAAGTAATACATCCAAAGATGTTCTGGGCCTCAGATTTGGTCACCTAACAAGAAAAATAACCTCTCTCAACTAGACTGAGGGTGGGAAGCAACGTAACAAGAACTCCAAGGCTTAGTCCCAACTTAGCCTGCTCCCTCCGCCCAGCAGCGCAGCGGGGAAGCGGGCAGGAACATGCCACCAGGGTCAGGGTGAAACCATCCTTTTTGGCAACAGTATAATCTTAGATCAGTTATGTCCCATTCCCACCTTCCTTTCTAAGATCTCACGCCGTCAGCACACAAAAGGGGAAGGAAAGGTACGAAGCGTTCAGATACATTAACTCCATTTTACGGGAGAAGCCATTGGGTTTCAGACTGTGTAAATAAATAAGTGACTGTTATAGAAGAGCAAGGACCAGAAACAGGTTCGCTGACACATTCTAGAAATAAACACGGCTGTTCCATCTCCGTTATCAGATGTACCTGATCCGAGTCTCAGCAGGCTCCACTTTTCTAAGCAAGCACCATCACGTCTCAGGATGACGGAGCTCTCGTGACCTTCATTGTTATTACTGTTATCAAAGACATCACAAAACGGTGTTCCTTGGAAGCTCAATTTGGCCTTGATTTTTCTACTGGAAGCAAGTATTCAGTTTTTCCTTTTAATTGTTTATTGTTGTAGGGATCAGCCCTTTTAACATGTTTCGTATTATGAAATACAGAAATTTTACGTACACAGAAATAGATGCTGACTCACTGGATGAAGGCAGAAGATGAACAATCTGAGGACACCGCTGTTAGTACTGCTAGTGAAGCCTGCACCACCGCTGTCTACAGACCTGGAATCCTAAGCCCTGGAAATACTTGGCTTTAATATGTTAGTAACCCCTTGCTTTCCGGTTAACTTAACAATCATCTCTGAACACATTCAGTCCTTCAAACTGATAAATACCCAGAAACAGGATGAATTTTCTTCTCCACTGCAAACAGGTAAAAACTCAAGTATATACATGCAGTTCCAGCGCTAAGGGTATGTTGGCTGCATCATCCCTCTCATTAGAAGACTTCATTCTAAACTCCTAAGTCAGCTCTTAAGAGATGAATTTTCCAAGCGAGCAATTGCACTTTTACTCAAAAGGTCTTTCAGATCCGCTGCGAGAAGAAACACCAACTACATTCCAAACCTTCAGCATGGGGAGACCTTATCACTCCCTACAACTGCCTGGCAGGAGGGTGTAGTGAGGTGGGTGTCAGTCTCTTCTCCCAGGTAACGGGTGATGGTTGGACATCAGGAAAAATTCCTTCCCCAAAAGGTTTGTCAGGCACTGGAAGGGACTGCCCAGGGAAGGGGTCGAGTCCCCACCCCTGGGGGGATTTAACAGCGGGGCAGAGGCGGTGCTGAGGGCCAGGGGAACAGTTGGACTGGGGGAGCTTAAAGAGCTTTTCCAAGCTAAACAATTCTCTGATTCTGTGTTTAAATGAGACCCACCAGAAATGCACCGCTCCTTGGTAAGCCACACTCCATTTGAAACCTCTGCTCAAGGATCTACCGCCTGCTTGGTAAAGTCAACTCAAGTAGAAGTAAAGAGTATTCCCAACTTGACTCGTGGACTTCAAAACACATCACCAGAGAGATGGAGGGCTAGCCATGCTCCAGACAGGCTACCTGATTACGGATGCCTCACCTCCCAGTCACTCCCAGTGGGAGAAAGCTGTCCCAGTCACCCGACTGGGGGCCGTGGGGCTGCCCCCCGGTCTCCACCACTGCCCTTCAGCACCAGGGCCAGCACCTGTACCCAGTGGCCCAGGCCAGGTTTGCCAAGCCAGCCCCGAGCAGGCGTGGGCCACCCGGGGCATGAGGCAGCACAGCCGGGCTGGGCCCAGCTAAGGCCATTCTGGTCTCCGTCAGTTCAAGTGCTTCCATCTGAAACGCCTGCTAATAAATCAGGCATTACAGGTAACACCAAGATGGGCCACATTGCCTTAAAACCTCATTTTCCATCAGTAACGGAGT
Source organism: Gorsachius goisagi (assembly GCA_018403395.1). NCBI lineage: Eukaryota > Metazoa > Chordata > Aves > Pelecaniformes > Ardeidae > Gorsachius > Gorsachius goisagi. Next base: position 11,346 of record BOSO01032131.1, on the reverse strand, counting down.
TTTCTGGATTTGTTTCAAGTCGTTTTCCCACATTGGACACTTCCAAGGCTCAGCTGGACAGGGGGCTGGGCTATCTTGTCTAGACTGCGCTCTTGCCTGGAAAGGTTGGATCAGATGGTCCCTGAGGTCCCTTCCAACCTGGGATTCTATGGTTCCTAGATCTGCTTGAAGTTAACCTCAACTTAACAGTACTAAAGGATCTGTTAAAGGTTGAACTGGACGCAATAGGCCTTAGATATTTATGGGTTCTGTATTTATTACAGATCCCAGGCCTTCTATTCATAGGTGCCAGCATCTCCGTTTAATGACAAACATTAACAACAGGAAGAGTTTATACCTACCCCAAGTTAATGAATCAAAACTATCACAGTAAGTTATAGGTTTCTTTCTGGTTGAATGGTGTTTTAGAATATTATGCAAGGAAGACAAATTTCATATTGCTAAGTCGGGGAGTTTATCTGCTAAAATAGAGTCACTAAATATGACGTTAGAAAGAGGTTGTTCTTAAAAGCAGTTGGCCATAAATTAACCACCACAGTCACCGGGAAATTCTTACAGTTTGGTGAGAATACATAAACAGACTCATGCTTGTATTTAAAGGCAAGTCTGATTCTCCAAAACAGGCAGTTATTATAACTTCATCATGTAAGTGAAATCAACTCTGGGCTGAGTTAAAAACAAAAAGCCAAACTAGCCATTAGCACCAGAAGTCACCACTGTATTTTTATATTCCGTGTCTACATTTTGGGCCGTAGTCTCCTATTAGAAGATAGCAGCTGCTGAAAAGCAAGCTTCAGCATAGTGCGTTGTCCTTCCTAAGGCCATCCTGCTGCTCATTCCCTGGAGAGCTCTCCCGTGCTTTCTCCTCGCTATTCTTGCAGTCCAAGCTCAGCAAGAAAGCAGGAAGGCGGGCACAAGAATTTTCCCGCATGCAGCTTACCCTGCAGAAACGCCCGCGTTAACCTTCCCACCGCCCCTCGTAGGCACCTAGGCAGGGCAGAGTTAGACTCCCAGCTATGTTATTCCTATTCACACTTTGCCCAAGTGTTTACTCAATTGGGAGAGCAAGGCCAGCACTGGCAGCAGTAGAGGCATGCCTGTTCTGGGTAGCCACCAGGTCTGCAGACACCTGCCTGGCAAGAATCCCTGTCCCGCACGGCTGGCATCACACCCCTTTGCCGACTCGGGATTAGCGTGTAATTTGTCTGTGCCCTAGCTCGTCCCACCCAGCGTCTCCGGGCAGCTGTCAGCGGCTCTTCCCACCCACGAGGCAGATTGGGGTGACTATCTAACGATAGGCACTCGCAGTTAGCGAGCTGCTGGAATCCCACAACAGAACTATAATAAGCACAGGGCATGACTAAACCCGAAGCGCTGTCTCCTTTTCCAGTGGCATCGCGCCATAACCCATCTGCGATCAAGAATTTTAAAAAAATGTGACCCACATCCTCTTTCAATTCCTTACCCCTCTCTACCAGCAGCACCTCGTCACCCGCACAGCTCCCTCTAAGCCAGCAAGCCGGGTGGCTTTGGGAAGCCGTGTCGCGCAGCACGGGTGCCCTCCCTGCCAGGACAGGGAGACAGGAATGCGTGGCCCACGACCAGCACGTCACGATGCACCCCGGCTGAGAAAGGAAAGCAGATTTACTTTCTCGCTGTTCTCTCTCATGCACTAACTAAACGTCAGACAACTTGAAATTCCGCCACTAGAAGCTGCAGTTGCCCCTGCCCCAACGTGAAATCAGCATTTCTGCGTGGCTGAACAGAACCTTTACGATCCCGCTGCCGCTCTCAACGCGCCGTATTTCCAACTTGTTCCCATAAGCAGCGTGAAGGCACTCTCTCGTAGTTAAGACGTGCTGACTTGATTCACAAGGTCACAGGAGGCATAGTGACAAGGACACGTGTGGCCAAAGCTTCGCATTTCAGAACAGAGAAAACAAAACCAGTCGATCAATAACAAAACATCAGTGCCCATACCACTAAGCACTGCTCTCTTGTCGAGGAATAAGCCATTTTTTACCCAAACCCCACCAAGCAGGCAAAATAGCTGGCAGCACACTCTAAAAAACAGAGCATGACACCTTGCACCACCTAATATTTTACGTTCAGCTGTATTATCAGCCCTCTGGCTATCACTGGCTCCTAATAACTTCCCTAAATCTTTGCACAGACATGAATAAGGAAAGCTTCAAGGAGTCAGTCGGCAATTTTTAATGAGGAGAGCCAGGCCTGGGAGCTGAAAATGCTGAGTTAGCTCTTCACTGGGTGACGGGGCAAAGCAGCCACATGACGTCCTCGATGGCTTTTGCCAAGAAAACAAAACGCTGGAAGCGGAACCGCATCTGAAGCGCTGGGTCTCCGGACACGAGCTAACCCCAGATTCATGCAGTAAACACTGAACCCTCTGCCCTCCCAGCTTTCACAAACACTCTTTGGATTCACGTAATTTGCAAGTAGTTAGCCCAAACAGGCGGGCAAAAAGAACTCCAACCAACAGGCAAGCCAGTGCTTAAACCAATGCATTCTGCATGGTTTGATTTTACAAACCCAGAGGTCACAACAGTCAGTGTCCTAAAACTTTGCAGCAAGTGGTGACGAAACACATACATATGTAGGCATATATACATACAGATACATGCTCTTCTTATGAGGACAGCAACAAAGTAAAGGAAGAAATCATTCCTTTCTGAAGCCACACACAGTTTTTTAAAACTGGAGTTTGAAAGCAGTCCAGTTCTAATCTCTCCCTCTGACAGAACTCCATGCCTTAAACATATACAGTACGTCCTGAACACCGCTTCATTTCTCCTTTTAATCTCCTAACCAGGTAGGCAACTAGCAATGGCCCTAGAAGAAAAAACCCCACATGGTAAAAGGCAAATAAAGTGACATCAAGCAGCCTGTTTAAGCTCAGGGAAGCCCAAAGGTCAAGTCAAACGAGACAATTTGCCCTTTTTTTTTCTTTTAAAAAAATAGGTTTATCAATAGGTTTTCAAGAAGTGTCTTCCCTCTCTTCACTTTTAGAAAGAAAAAGACAGACCCTTTAAGTCATCTCCAATTGTGTGCCTGAAAGCAATGGTATTCAAAAGCACTAATGATAATAAAACCCCCTCTTGGCCACCATCTTTGTTGCAACACTAGAGCAAAAAGAATTTTGAAAACTTTCTGCTAAAAAGCACTTTCCTCCAGGACAGGGCTTCCAACCATCACTTAGAGCCAAACACCATCGCATGGTTGCCTTGGTTTGAGCCCTTGCTCCATGCCAATCCCTGACTCTCACAGCATTTGCCTCGACAGACCTGAGTCTCTGACTCGGCAATTCTGCTCCTCCAGGGCAACCCTGGGATGAAGTTGGACCATGCGAGTCTTCACAGAGCGCGGTTCTCTGAAATGCTTCTGTTTTGACCTCGGGAACCACACAAGCAGTACATACACATAGCTTTGCTTTGGGACTTATCACCCCTTACCTCTGGAAAAGTCTGTGTACAGACCCCCTCCTATGGTGCAAGGATACACATGCTCATATGTGTTCTCTGGGATAAATAGTCTTCCTAAAACAACTTCTGACTTCTTTTTAATTCTTCATTGCTCTTCTGATTTTCACGAGCGGCTTATTTGCAATAAAAATTTACAACTTAGTGGAAGCTCAAAGTCATTGATTTAGAAAAAATCCTTACCTACCGCCACTCAGACTTGGGGTTTGTACCCAGATTGGTGGTGCTGCTTTCTCATTTGGTCACCATACTATAGCCTGTATAAACATGGTATCCCAAATGCTCACCACTAGCCAAGCTACTTGAACCTTCCCTTCTTGACCAGGAGACCTAAATTTCTCCTAAAACGATATAATGTTATTACTCATCACCACCAAGCTTGTCAGTCTCGAATCCCAGGCCCTTACCTTTTAAAAAGACTAGTTTTGTAATAGATTTTTTTTATTTCCTTGACAGTACAGGTGATGCCTCCTCAAAGTAGCCAGTTTTTATGCTGGCCAACCACAAACCAACAGCACCATCCAGCGGCCCCTTCTTCAGCAGACACTTGCAAGAGCTCTGAATTCATTCTGAGTACCTCTCCACCAGGTACGCTCCTTGGGAGGCTTAGAGAGGTCTCAGAAACACCAAGGTACTTGAACTCCCCCCCGTTTCAAGCGTGCAGGTTATTTCCCCAAGAAAGTGGGAGTTCATTCCCAAAGGGGTTAAACCCCAACAACACAGATAACCACAAATGATGGCCATTTCCGAAATTTTAGGAGTCTCTTGTTTTCAGACAGCGCTGAGATTGCTTTCCACATGTATCCGTTGCACAGACTGCTGTGGCAGAGAACTTCAAACCGTTACTTACTACAGGTCATTCTAACCCAAAGTTCCTATATCTGAGAGCAGGCACGCTTCCTCAGCGGTCTCCAAAGCAAGAGATGCAAAGAGAAAACCGCATACGAGTCTGACTGCGGTGTTTCACGTTCTTCGAGAAAAATATCAAAAATAATCAGGCAACGTAGTCAAACACTTGTGAGCCACCTGCAATCAGCAGTGGAGCTGCACATCAATGTGACTGGTAAATGTGTAAACAAGAAGCTTTGGGGTAAAAGACTATCATTTAAGTGAACCTATGCATTAATAGTTGTTTACATAAAAATCCAAACCATGCAAGATCAGGCATCTCCTCATATTGCATGACGCCACAGCTGCAAGTTTTACAGAATTCAGCGCTGACTGACAAAGAGCCTAAATCCCCGCTAAAATGTACTTTGATAATGACTAGAAATGAAGAAAGCAAACCAGACAGCTTCCAACAGCCCTGAGGTGTCCACCGCTCCCTTCATCATTGAAGGCCGCCAGTCTGAAACCTGCTGGTGACCAAGGGAGCTTCCACATTGGTTAAGAGCTGAAGGAAACTTCAAATGTGGAATTTTCAATCCACTGGTCCCAGCGTGCTTCAGACCACAGATAATCTTAACCACTCTCACCTCAAGACAGACAGAGCAAAAACACACCAGTTTTCAGATGACACTCCTCATGTCTGTGGTATAAACGGCTCAGTTTTTCGTGTGGGCCAGTACGATCCTTTGAAATCAGCCTCGTTTGAGCATCCACTCAATTGCTTGGCAGCTGGAACCAGAAATTTAAGGGGTCTGTACCCAAGCTCTGGTCATCGGAGCACACCTAGCATTAGAGCACATCTTAGCTGTCACCTGAAACTACGGTAGGAGGGGACATCTTGAACAGCAGCATGGCTGTTGGAGCTATATCACCCTTTCTACCACACTACAGGGTCTCAGGAGACAACCTGTACTTAAGTAGAACCAGCCTGGGTTTTTTTAGAAGCATAGACTCATTTAGATTGGAAAAGACCTTTAAGATCACCGAGTCCAACTATAAGCCTAACGCTGTCATCCCACCACTAAGCCATGTCCCTAAGCACCACATCCTACACAGCTTTTAAATACCTCCAGGGATGGGGGCTCAACTTGGGTATAATCAGCAGGACATGTCCTTTCTCCAAAAGTCAAGTTTCATTTGAGGTCATCCAGTCCTCTCGCAAGCGAACCCACACATTGTTTTTGCAAAATAGCAATTCTAGCTTGCTTACGCTGCTCTACTTTCTATAATTTACCTAGGACAAAGGGTTATCTCTCCCATCTTCCCACGGATGATGTAACAACATGCTGAAGGAAGATCACTGTTAGACTAAATTCCTCCCAGGTGCCTTATAATTATAAGGCAACAGTCACAGGGCTATAGCAATAAAAGAAGAGGGGTTAGCCTTAGTTGTTTGAGCCAAAAGACGCTTTAAAAAAAAACAACCAAAAAAGCCACCAACATAAATGGCAGTTGTATAAAAAGCAGGAATAAAGACTGTACACCCTTGGTAGAGAAAGAACAGGCATGATGTCATCTCAGAAGGGATTTAGGTGCTTAATTGCCTCTGCAACCAATTCAAACACTCAAAATTCCTGAGTCTGTGAAGGTAAGTGCAGATTTAATAATAAAATGTTCTTTTACCTACAAGAAAGACTGTTTTAAAAGTCAGCTGTAATTAAATGCTGACAGGTCTCAGAGCTAAAACCTTTTGAAACAGTAGCACGGACACAGTGTCCCACTGTTAACACTACATTTTGCGCTCTGCAGGGACCACTTTTCCTTTTCTTCTGTGGCATTACTCAGGAATGGAACTACCCAAGAGCCTAATCCCACTTGCCTTCAGGTTCACAGGCCCGCAGAGGTTCTTCCCACAAGCTATTTTCCCACCAGCCCGCAACCCAGGGCACACTTGCCCAGCCCACAGCCAAATCCCAAAAGTACCAGAGAATGCCTATTTACCTTGACACTAGAGAACCAGTTTAGGTTTTTCCTCTCTTCCCGTCATAGAACCGCAAGCTGGAAGTGCCCAACCAAAACATGGAACATGTGTACAGCTGAAGCGTAAGTTGGTTGTGGGTTGATCAGGAAAAAAAAACAACCACAGCCATCGCTGTGGACTTCCTCCGTTACCTTGGATGCATTTCTGCTCTTTCTTTGCGCTTCTGGAAGAAGTCACCTTCCAGCTTTACAGCAGCATATGCTGGAGGACTGCAAGCGTCTCAGATACTGCCAGCCACACCAGGAGCTGTACAGGTGCCTATGACAAATAAAAGAGATTATTTACCTTGTGCCCAGGGGCCTCTGAACGGGCCCAGGGCCAAACTGCAGCAGACCAAGGGCTGTTAGTCGCCGGGTGAAACCGTCAGCAGCCTGGCTGAGCCAGGCTCCAGCTTACAACTCTTCCCAATTAGCTGTGCAGGCCCTGGGGCTCCGCTCAAAGTGGACTCCCATCAGGATGCCAGACAAGCTTATTATCCCAGAGGAACAAAGAAGGATTTTTTTCTCTCCGAGGCCAAGACAAGCAACTGTGGGACTTGATGAAGGCAGTTAGATCGTTATTCTATCGCAAGCCTTGGGCTTCTGCTCCTACCTATCCTTGCTTATACAGCAAAGGCCACACGTGCACACCCCTTTTCTTAACAAGTCAGAAAGGGAGGAAGGGCTCTCAAGGAGATGGATGACAAAATCAGGCCATTTGTGCCGCTGTAGCTTCAGGAGCAACCAAGGAGACCGAGGCTATTTTGGCCATCATGAAAGCATCAGATTAGCCGGTCCATTCCTAAACCACGCTTGCTGGAGAAAGGAGGACGTAAAAGCAAAAGACAAGGCCCCAGGAGCCAACTGGAACAACAAAACCCCACCACAACACACATGCTTACACCCCAAACTGTTTAACCTGTGGCCAAATCTGGGAAATCCAGCAGCTGAGCACCCAGGACAATTCTCAGTATGTGGGAACGTCAGTATGGGAGGGATTTTCAGGAGTTAGCCTCCTTCCACCCAGAGAACATTCCGACAGCCCTTCCCCACACAGCCCAGCTCTCCAAGGCTACAGAGCACAACACCACCCCCCCTCACCCCTCTCCAGCATCCTCCCCAAACAAGATTGGGCTGCAAGAGTCTCTCAAATGCTTGCTCAAGAAGTGACCGCCAACCAAACCCAAGAGCTATCTTCTGGCTCAGGAGTCGCTGCTGGGCTTCCCAATCTCACTGCCTTACTCTAGCTCCCTCTCCTAAAGCCGAGCTTCCCTACCCCAGCCTGCTAGGCACAACACGCGGGGCAGGCTGCCCGGCAAGCTCCAGGTACCTTGCCTTCTTTCCTGGTTCCCGTTCTATGCGTGAAGCCTTCCAGCATACAGAGAGAGGGGAAAAAGGGGGATGTGAGCATTTAACCGTTATTGCAGAGCGCCCTCTTTGAACCAAAAAGCACACACCACAGTAGCTCACCAGAGAATGGAAAGTGTATGGCAGCACTACCATGGAAACGAGCAGCAAGCAGTCTGGCATTCGAAAAACTGAAAGATTTATGTCTTAGATTAGGACTGACCAAACAGGAACATGCAGATCCAGCCTCCCCAGCTTGGAGCAACACAGCTCCAGAGCTTGACCATCTATTGACATAGCAAGTGAAGAAAAACATTGGTAGCCCCACCAGGAGGGCAGGGCAGTGGCCAAGGGCCCAGGGCACAACTGACCCCCTCGGCTGATGGCCACGCAATATGCTGAGCACTTCTGAGGCTTCCAACTCAGGGGGGCTAGGGTAACAGCTCGGCTTGCTTTCCATTCTCCCTTTTCACCTTGGGACACCTTGAACTCTGTTTGGTATCCCTCAAAGCTCTCAACAGCCCCAGAATGACTCTTGACTTGAGTCACCTCCTGTTGCAATGGCTGGCTATATAGCCATCCTTTTGCTACTATGCCAGCTGCCCTAATTATCTCCGTTGCAAATCTAGAAGGTGAAACAGTCTCCACCTAACAGCTTTTTTTCTCCCCAGAGGGCCGGCGGAGCGGAGGGGTATACCTGACTCTCGGGATAACCATGCACGTGTGGGTGGCATTGCAGAAAAGTCAGGGCAGCTCGCTAGCTCAGCAGGAGAGGCAGCGCAGAGAGCAGACACGAGCTATGACACCCAGGTTCTCCGGCATCTGGGAACATCACCCATCGGCCAGTTTTTATACAGAAAACATTCAGAGAATCTTTCTGCACAAGAAAACCAAAACCCGGACCCCATGTACTAAGAGATTACAGGAAAGGCAACCATGAGACAGCAGAAACTGAAACCATAATTAGCTGTTATGATTACTGAGCAGGAGCTCTGCTGTGTGTGGTTAGAGAGCAATACTCCACGTGTGGAATCACTGACCGGCTACAAACTCTGGCTAGAAGCTGCAGGCACATTTTCCTATAAATACCACAAAACCTAGAAGCTCCTTCTAAAGCTCAAGCAGAATGTGGCAAAATCAGTCTGGGGCTTACCAGGCACCGCTATGCTCCTCTGCAAATCCCAGCACCGCTGAGAAAACAGACCCGGAGTGTACGCAGAGAGGCGTCGGGTGAATTACATGACATCCCCTGATGACCAAGGGGCACAGGATTAAGCCCAATCACACGCAATCCTCCAAGAGTAAAGTACGATCCTGGACTGTGCTGGGTGAGGTGGAGTCAGGGACAGAAGTGAAGCATGTTAACACAGGCTGCGTTTTTCTTCCAGGGCAGATAAGGAGAATGCTAGAGGGCTCCCAGCAGGGAAAGAATACTGTTGGCTTCAACAAGTTGTGAAATTTTTGCCTATTTCCAACCAGCTGCCTCAGTGATGGGAAAGGATGAGCAATCGTTCCTGGGAGGAAAAATAATCAGCTTTCCCAAATCATTATGGAAAATAAAGCCAACAAGAAGTCATATAAAAACACGAGCTGCCCTACAAACCTCAGACGACATGGTAAACTTGAGGAGCATCTAGGGGAAGGACGAAGCCCTTTTTGCTACTTTCTAGCTGGTACCCAAACACCTAGCAGAGTTAGTGGCAAGTTACCAGAGTCCCCATTACACCATTTTATCTGTAGCAACTAAAAGGAAGAAAAAACCTTCTGCGAGGAAGGGCTCAGTAAGTCTCCTCACAGAGTCCCCACTTGAGACCATCAAATATTTAGATACAACCCCTTGGATCCCAGAAGGCCAAATTCCATGAATATGCCAGGCAAAGCTGACAAGTCATGGAAAAGGAAGAAAATGCTGAAGGATTTGGGAGGATGGAGTTGCAGAAAAAGCTTACAAAGGCTGCAGGCTGCCTCAGTAATGAAAAAGCCCAGGAAAATTTCAACTTCTTAACAAATACAATTCTGCGCAAACAGTAAATCCTGTGCTACAAGCGTATGAGAAACTAGTTCACTCGAGCCAATTTATCATCAGGCCAAATTACTACTCGTGACCATGTCGACGGAGCCTCTTCTATCGTCAGAAACCTGCAGTTCAGCCAAGCTACTTGTAAGTTCTAAAATAACCTTTTAATGACTGCCTAGTGCCTCTGAACTTGTTCTTCCATCCACTCGGAAGACACACGTTTAACTCGCACAGCATTCGGCTTTAAACCAACAAATAGATGAACACTGATAAACAGTTGGATTAGAACACTGCTGCAAATCACTGGAGATGGGGCTTGTGCAATGTTACGCCAGGGGCAACGAGTACACTGCTATGGTCAGCGATTGGTAACAGGCGTCGGGACAAGGGAGGACATCGGGGAACAGGGCCGGGACAGGGATTTTCACCAGCCACTAGAAAGACTCCCCGCTCTACGTGAATTATAAGCAAATCTATTAATTACAAGCAAGTCATAATGCCCTTTTCCCTTTCTTATTAACATCTAACCCCACCCAATTACCTACCGACAGAGGATAAGCAAAGAGCTGCAGGGTGAGATGGATCTCTAAGTACGATAGCAACGCGTGTTGCAGAAACAAAAGGTAATTTGTCTCCACATTCCTGATATTTGCAGTGTATTTTTCATCTTAGTATCTCAGCAATCCTGCTTTTACGTTCCTAAAGTAAGTTTTTTCAAGAGCAGTAAGCGTCAGCCCAATTCGGCCCTTCGGGACGTCACTTCTGCTGGAGCAGAATCTGCTGAGGGGGTGGATGAAGTCAGCTTCCTCGGAAAGCACCAGTTTAGACCCATGCTGTCCTCAAGAAGCTATGCTGGATGTTTAACATCTCATTTGTCCATCTCCCATCAGGGACTTTTAAAAACTGAACACACTTATTCTCAAACCCAGCAGAACTAAAATAGGAAAAAATAATAATAAAAAATATTTAAAAAAATATCAAGAAAACCACACACAACTCGTACCCGAAGCACAACACAAGTACTTGAAATGGTAGGAGTGTCAGAGCAAACCACCACTCTAACCCCTTCCATTAAACATTTACAGGGAACTCATCTGCATATCTCAATCTCAAGCAAACAAACCGAAGTTTGGAGTCAGATATGTTTAGCTGGATTAGAGATCCCTTTCCCTCTTACCCCACCGGATTTAAGACATGAAACAGAGATAAGAGAGGCTCAAAACCACTGCCAAGTTTGCGATTGAAAAGGACTCTTTTCCAAGTTCTTTCTGAGCACATTCTCCTAACAGGGAAATGCAATTTAAAAAAAAACCACCAACAAAAAAACCACTGACTCTATGGGTTCTTCTTTGGCAATACGCTACATGTCAGGAAAAAACCCCAAAGCCTCCTTGTCTTACAACATGTGCTTAACTAAGACCTAGTTCAAATAAATAGCTTTGCCCAGACCTTTACACTGCGGCCAGGTCTACGCCGGGAGCTAACTGTCAATACAGCCATACCTTGCTTTATGCCAGCAAAGGGCTCGTAAGGTGAGTACAGCTTTTCCTGGCCAAAATGCGCTCTCGCTCCAAGAACTTAGTCCAGTCTTCCCAGGCAAAACCTGCACTGAAAGATCTTTTTAACCAAAACAACAGC
>BOSO01032124.1:7318-32323 GCA_018403395.1 Gorsachius goisagi | reverse complement strand
CGAGTTGCCCAGAGTGGTAGTGGAGGCCCCATCCCTGGAAACATTCAAGGCCAGGTTGGACGGGGCTCTGAGCAACCTGATCTAGTTAACGGTGTCCCTGCTCACTGCAGGGGGGTTGGACTAGATGACCTCTAGGGGTCGCTTCCAACCCAAAACATTCTATGATTCTGTGGTTCTATAAAACCCCAATACATAATGCTAAGCATTGTGAACATAGGTTCTAATTGTCAAGTAGCAATGAAATTTCTGATAGGATTTTTTTTTTTTACAAAAGGAAGAAAGCTGTTTGCACCGTATACTATATGCCTAAAAGTGATTAAGTAGATTCTGTCTTTTGAATCTATTAAACCTACTGTTTTGTCCTAAGCTTGTACATAGCTGAAATAACTCAGGTACTGTGAATCATTTCTCACTGTTCTGAAGCTGATTTGTGCTAGTCCTACATACACTAGTAGTTTCTGTGCTGGAAATTGAAGTATTATTTGGGTGTATATATAAACACTGTCATCATGATGTGTGCAAATTTTTCTCAGACACTTCAGGTATCAGGTGAACAGCATCCTTATTATGGCAAGGTTGAATTGACCAGAGGTGAAAGGGTATATAATCCACTTACAGGACAGCACATTACGCGGTATCTGTCCATCAATGTGGTGTTTGTTCCTTGAAAACCCAGGTGTATCCGCATGAGAACAGTCATGCCCTCCATAACACAAAATATCTTTTTATTGTAGTGTGTGCTCGCTGTCTGTTATGTAACTGCTGGTCTGTGTCTCTCACCTGAGTTCTCCATTTGCAAATATGAGGCAGATTTTCTTAGAAGTTTTTCACAAAAATGTGAGTGTATATAGGCCAACGCAGTGTGGTAACAGATATGCTGCAAGTTCACGCTATAGCTTCTCTTGGGATTCTATTCTGTACGTGTGAATTCTGTTATCTCAGACCAGTGATGTGCTGAGGTACACAAATTTTTTTTTTTTGGCTGTTCTTCTTTTGCTGTCTCGGTGTACACCTATACTAAATGCTTTATTCCGGGGGCTGCCTGTTTGTTGCATAGTGTTTAGCACAGTGAGACCCTAATCCATGTTCTTTGTGCCTAGTCAACGTGGTGGTGAAAAATATATTACTGGTAATTAAAGCAGCAGAAAAGTTTCTAATTCCTTTGATTCAGTATTTTCATTAATAATGCGTGTGAAGTGATAATGAATATACTTGTACATGACATCATCTTGGGAGGAATATTGAATGCTTGGGAAGACAGGATTAGAACGTAACATTTTCTTGACATTTATGGGGAGAAATGACCTAAAAAGAAAAAATACAAATTGTGTGAAGATAAGCAGAAAGTGTATATGTAAAGGAAAACACATACAGAGGTACAAAATATATAAAAAAGATTAGGCAGTGCAACATTTAAGAGAAGTACCTTGGGAGTTACAGGAGACAAGATGCTGTAGATAAATCAGAAATACTTTGCTGTTGCAGGATAGTCAAATGTGTTGGTCTTTATGGAATAATTTTGGGGTTGCTTGGCTTCATCTGGCAATGAGGAGGATGGGGCCTCATGGAGTAGCATATCCCCTTGGCAGTGCAGTACAGAGATGCAGGTAGCTTGGAGAGGGTCGTGCTTGGAATATGCTAAACACATAGCAATGCATGTCGATGGTACCTTGGAGATAGGAAAGAAGGGTTAGACCTGGATGGAAAAGAAAATAGGGGAGAGGCCAAGGCTTTAAAGTATTTTCATTCCAATAATGTTAATGCCTTAAAAACAAGATCTGCACAGTTTTTTTGATATAGAACAAGCATGTAGCTGCAGAAACAGCCTCATCTAGTACGTTTTAGTTCTGGTAGGATGGAAATGCTGAGATGTAATAAAGAAAGAAAAATCCTCAAGAAATTGGCCATTACCACCTTTTAAGACTACTTTTAGTTCCAACAATATCTCAAAATATTGAGACAAAAGAACAGCTCCTTGAGTAGTTTGGTGACTGGGTGCCTTTCTTGGATCACTGGGTATCTGCCAGCCTGGGCTTTGGTTTCTGTCAGTCTTGGCTGTTGTCAGAGCATTTTCGTTAATAAAAATAAATATTCCTTAGATATTATGATTCTGTAACTTGAAATTTAGTGTGGTAATGTGAGTAATGTTTGCTTTATCTAGGCTATTTTTACACCATCTGTTTAATAGCTGATAAGGGCCATTCACTCTTTGAAATTTCACCTTAGAGCAAAACATTTATTTCCCCCCCCCAGACCTCACCCCCACACCCAAGGGTGCACGTGGAGTGTATGGGATTGCAGTTAATAACATCTTAAACTGATATTTGTTTGTTCCTTCTCCTATCTTTATTAAAGATGAGTATTGATAGTTGACCATGGATCCATATATTTTGTGTTCTCCTTTAGATGATAACATGGGATTTGCATTCCTATATGTCTTTTTAACAGCTGACTAATATTGAGCAAGAATGGTTAATCCATTTTCTAGTTTAATAAAGAATATCTCACAAGCTGGTGGTAATTAATGGTATTGCAATGCAGGAAAGATTTTTTTCAAAATAATGTTAAATAACGGTATCCCTTTTTGGACAGGTAAGTACTTGGCCTAGCATTTGAAACATCTTAGCAGCTGCTACTATAGTAGACTTAAAACTGCTCATTATTATGAAACTCAGATGTTTTTTTGGTACCTTAATTGTGTATTTCTCACCTTAATTTAAGCTTCTTTTTTTTTTTTTTTTCTAGTATTAGGGCTGCCATCTAGAATCTTTACATCAAAGAACTTAATTTGCTTTAAAAAAAACCCACAAACATGTAGAGTGGAAAATTTGGTTTCTGCTGTAGACCCTATCACAAAAATACACTATTGGGCTAATGAAGAGTTAAGTATTGTACCTCTATTCTATGAGCTAATAGGATGAAAAAAAGCTGTTTATCAGTATGTTCTGTCTTAGCTTAATGAACGAACAGATAGACTGAGCAATGGTTCACTTAACTAATTTTCTGTTAACTAATCTTCTAGCTATTGGTCATTAGAAAGTCCCCATTTTCTCATATTATAGTTGTTTGTGGTTTATCCTAACAAGCTGGAAGCAAGTTTTATAGAGCAAGGTAAATGATGTATATAAATGCAGCTTCTACCATTAAAAAAAAACCCCAGACAAACAACTTGGGAAATATAAATATGTAATTAAATAATTTATATTTTCCTGGGTTTGTTTTATATAATGCCAATTAAAGGCATTGAGTTGACCGCGGTGTCATCTCTTTAGACAGAGGCAGGAGCAGACTTTTCTTGCTACTGGGTTTCAGGGGTGTTGGACTAGATGATCTTTAAAGGTCCCTTCCAACCCAAACCACTCTATGATTTGATCATAATATTTCTAAAACAGATAAAAACCAAGCATTGCATTTGTAATAAAGAAATTCTAATATATTCAGTTAAGGCCCAGTGTGTGCCAATGTCTCTGTTACATTTTATTTGGACATATTGGATGGCGGTTGATATTCACATGGATCCTCTTCAACCAATCAAACCTTCACTTGTTGCTTCTTTCTCCAACCAGTTACTCCCAGCTCATTCCTAGCTACTCCCCTCTGCCAGTAATTTGCCCTTTACCTTCAGAATACTGGCATGATTCCTTATTAATAATAAAAAATTAATTAAAATAAATAAACAAAAATACAGATTATTTCACAGTTCTGATTTGGGTGGCTCTCCAGCTGTGGGCAGAAATGGGTTAAGCATAATTTATTGCTAACAGTCTATCTTCAGTTAGTGTTAGCTAAAAATAACTTTTCTAGTTTACTGATACTTATGTGCAATATGGGATGGGATGTATCCTTACATGCCTCGAGCAGTTAATTCTCTTTACTGACTACTACAGGTTGTTTTAGTCAACTGAGCAATGCAACTGCTTTTAGGCCTGTGCTCTTAACTGGCTTTCAGTTTGGAAAAAACCCCCCCACCCCGTAAATATTTTAAGAGAGAAAAATTCCTTCTTGAAATCTCTGTCTTTCAGGACTCCGTGATCAGTGCAAGTCCTCTGAATTTTGAAAGTGCTCACTGTAATTTATTTGCTACTAAAATCTAATTAATAGTAGACAAAGAAAATGGGAGATCTTGTTTGCTTTCCTAAAGCAGGAAGTTTTTGCTAGTCACCTCGTCTGTGGTGTGGCTTGCTCTGGAGTGAACCGTCTAAATATAAGGGGTTTGCACAGTCTGAATGAATTTTGAGAAGACACACAAATGTCACATTTCTCTGAGTCTTGTAACAGTGTTCATCCCTTCAGAGACTTGTCTTTTGCTAGCTATTTACTTAGAAAGGAGTGTTAGAAGCTGCGTTTTAACAATCTTTTTCTTTGGGATTGTCTGACATTGAAGTGTCCTTGTTTCACAGAGCATTTCTTTGCTGAATGGAATTAATGAGTTTTATCATAGGCTATGCATTGCAAACATCTAAGGACGACTGCCTGTAAAGCCAGTTTGCTTTGTTGTGTTTGGTTGATCTGGAATAGGTTGAATGATCATAATACTGTTTGTCGCCTTAGGTATGAAACACCACTGGTGTCACATATCTGTCATGCTGCCTATATGACATGCTTTTGTGTATCACACAGCGTGTTTAGAACCAGGGGTCTTGTGTTGTCCCTGCTAAATACATTGTGCTTTGTGTGACCCAGGGACTTCCTCTGTAGACACGTGGCCCTCATTGGGAATGTTGGGATTTTAGTGGTTTACTGAATTGTTTCATGAAGTAGAGAAAAACAGCCATAACGTGTTCCTTCTTAAGATCTTAGTACATACTAGAAAATTTGCCGGTTTTTCTCAGTTTTGGTTTAAAAGTCAACCTTTCAAACACAGAATATCTGTGACTTTCATCATGGAATTTGGGAAGGAAAATAGTAAGAGTAAAAGATCTTAACCTGGAAACTGACAGTCTCATTTGCTGTTACTAAAATAAGAACTGCTGGACTAGGGCAAGAGCAACAGAGTAGTAGAAAGACAAGTTGAGAAATGGTGTTTTCTATAACTTAAAATTTAGAACACCTGGGAGTGGTAAGGTATGAAAACTGAATGCAGGCAGAGAAAACATACATTAATTTTTGATCCTGGCATGTAGGAGGGTATGGCTTATTTATGTTTCCCTCTCTCTTAGTTTTGAAGAGTTTCTTATACAATCAATACCTCTTAGTTTTTCATTACAAGTGTACTATAGAAGACATTAGACTGTTTTGAAGAATTCTAATTACAGATGGGGTTTGAGGATGACTTTTATGTGTTTCCAATCTGCAGCACAGTATTTTTCAAATTGTGAATTTCTGCCTGCTCTGTCAAGTTGATTCGTTTCCATGACTTCACTCTATGTTTTTGAGTGTACTCTAGAGCTGCAGTCTTACTTCTGAAATAAGTCTCAGTTTAGTTATAAAATAGGGTTGTTATAAAAGGGATGGTCCTGATAACGACTTATTACAGAACAGATCTTGGTTGCATATTTTAACTGTAAACACAATATAAAAATTCACTTGTGTATCTGTCATACAATCTATTGGTCCTTGTGCATTTACAACTACCAAGATAAACATAATATGAACCCCCCCAATTTGTGGGGAATTGTGTTAACAGAAATGACTGGAAAAGATGCAATTCAACAGAAAATTAAAAACAGAATATTTACCATAAAATGATTGAGTCTGATGAAGTAGATAAGGTATGCTTTTGTGTATGACTGTTGACAACACTGATAGAGATGAGAGAACAGATTTAGAGGAGGAGGTAGATACTTCTTGGGAGATCAATGAAAAGAGGTTTGATGACGCATGCTGGCTTAGGGCTCTTATGTCTAAGTGATGGGGGTGGGAATAATGTTTGTAAAAGCACAAGGTGAGTGGGTTGCCTGCACAGTACAGAAAAGCATTGTTTTTGTTGGCATTGCCACGGCATGTGTAGTTCCATGTGGTGTTTGCATGGTCTTTTGACTTCGGGGCTTCACAAATCCTCTGTGCGCTTTAGCACTGCTTATTGTGAAACAGTAGCTGTGGGTTTCTTGCAACCACACAGTTCTTGCAGATACAGTGAGCAGTTATGGTTAATGTTCTGCAGCTGCCCTGATCATATAGAAGATTTACTGTATAGCAGGACCACTAACCACCCTTCTTTCGGGCAGTCCTTTAACTTGTTTTGCTCTTGGTATGATGGCTCAGTAATGAGAACAACCAAAGACTGTGACCTCAGTTCTACTTAACTGATATTGTAGTACACCTGTACCACAATCATTCCAGATGACTCTTAACAAATCCTTCTAAAGGTGTGATTCCTCATAAGCAATGCTACCAGATGCCCAGGTTTCATTTATAATAGTCTGCTACTTTTTCTGAAAATAACTTCTGAATGTGTACATATGCAAATCAACTTTACCATGTGTGCACAGTGATTTCAGTGTATTGAAGATATATCAAGCCTGGTAAAACTCTTCTATACAGGAGATCTGCCTAAGAAATGTGGAACCACTTGCTTCCAAGTGGTGGAAATCCAAAACTGAAATAAATGGCATCTGCTCCCATGTTTAGATGCAACAGAGGCAGATTTTAAAATTTGTTTAGATGTAGCATTCCTATCCATATCTGAGAGAGATAATTACTACCTTTAAAAATATTGATCTGAAATGTTAAGTATCAGAAATCCCTGGGCAGGCATAACAGAACGTACTTCTGTTGTATCTGTGCCATATTTTGTTTTGAGGACCACAGGTGTCAAGAGAGTTACTGCTTATTTGCTTTTTGCTGTTTTCCTCTCTTTGACTAACAGCTTGCCCAAATAAATATTCTCTTGGTAGCTCCCCCTGCTGCAGTTTTGAAAAGCAGATCAGCACAATATAGTAGAAGAGAAAGGAATACGTTCAGTTTGATGGCAGAACTGAAAATTAATGGAAAGGAAAAGACACCTGAATTGAGACATTTGGTGTCGATTAATTTTAAAAAATATTTTTAACTACTCAATTTCACTATTTTCCTTTTAATATAGGTAATTTTCAAAAAAGTTCTGTTATGAATGAAATACATGATTTAAAAAAAAATCCTAATGCAAAATAATATGGTGTTTTCAAAACCTCTTTTATATAGACAATAAACAGTATTTGAAATGTTCCCTTTTATCTGAAAATATTAATTAAATTTTGAATTGTATATTTATAAATTGAATTCAAATTTACTTTTTCTCCAACACTTGTTTTTAATAGATGTGCTACTTATCAGCAGCGTACATGGTGATAATGAGCATCAAAAAAGGAGGGTGAAAAGGAAATCCTTGTTTGGCTGTGGAGAGGATTAAAAAAATTTCAAATTTTCACGTCAGAATTTCTTAACAAATCAAACTGAAGACAGAGGAATTGCGTCTGCTTATGGAAATTGGTTGCAACAGCATGAACATGAGATACTGCACAGTGGTTTTAATTGTGGGAGTATGTAGCACGCTGGCTTCTGACGTTTCAGATTGTTATGCCATCATCCAGGCTCTGCCTGCCATGGGTTAACAAACTTCTTAATGCTGCCAACCTAGCACATAAAATTATAATGAAACAAGTGGGAATTCTCTATACAAAAAAAAATACAAAAAAATGAAAGTGAGGTCATATTTATTTACAGTTGGTAGTTACAATTGCTGCAGCTTGTGCTGAACAGGCTTACTGAGTGATTTCATTTACACACACGCAAACGATAGAAGGAATTAACTTTTCTGTACTGCACCATTTCTGTATTAATGACAGAAGTTTTAATCTATTCAACTTCTGCAATTAGCATACTTTCAAGTCCTCCTCTTCCTTCTTATTTTCTCTCCTCTGTTTCTCTTTTCTGCTTTGTCGTTGCTCATGCCTAACTTCATTCCCGTTGACTCTGAATATAAACCTTGATGTCAGAGAATCATCTCCTAAAGAGCCAGTATTTTTGCCCTTCCTCTTTCCCTCTTCTAGGTACTGATACCAACATTAAATAAGCAGCACGTGCTTTTGTGATGCTGAATTCAGACTTCACTGAATGCAGTTCCTGTCAGTGCTCCTCCTTACCCCTATGCCAGCAATACAGTTTAAGGGGAGCCAGATCGATGTTTGTTAATCTTTGAAGAATGCAATGTGGTGGAATGAACGTGGGTAAACAGTATTTTTCCAAGATGCTCTTATAGTATCCAAGCAGTGTATAGGCACAGACACTGAAGTACAATGATTATTTTTATACTTTCATTCCTTTCTTCCCCCTGCAATGGTTCTGAGATTATGTTTATTTCACTTGCTGGGGTAATTAGTTTTGTGATTAAATTAGTAGTAATATAACATCATGTTGGCTTTGTATATATATTTGAAATTTACAGTTCATTTACTTTAAAGCTTTCTTATGACATTTATTGCTGGACTGTGTCACACATTAGTAAGAATAAAAAAAAGCTTCAAATACTCAAAATTTCTGAGCATAGTAACTTTTGTTGTGTGCAACTGGAGTTGTGTATCCTCATGCCAAAGCGCTGAAAATTGATATTTATAGAATTTACGAAGGTTGTGCACTCAGTCCAGAGCACAGCCAGAAATATAATCAAAATGATTTGATGTGTCCTTTTTTTTTCCTACAAGGCATCCTTTCCTTGCATAAATTTACAAAAAGCGTATGCCCTACTTTAAAAAGCTTGAGTTAAGGAACAGATTGGGAATCCATCCATATTGTCCATACAGAGGTAGACAAGTTTCCAATTACCACTAAATATCTTATTGCCTTTTTTAAAGTGCTGAATTTTTGAAAGTTCTGCTGAAATTAATGGATCTGTGAAACACTCTGGTGCCTGAAAGAAAGCTATTAATAATTTTCTGCTTGCTTTTTTTTTTCTCTGCTCCCCCTCCTCTGTGTTTTCTGTGGTTTGCATTATTATTCGATAACTCCAAAACTTGAATACGGGCATGACAAACAACATGCCACTTCTTGAATGTAAGATTGTGTGTGTGTGCAGAAGAAGTTTTATTTTGTAATGTTCTGTGAATGGACATGTTAAGCTGATATTTACTTTTAATTCTTTAAGAGGAATCACTTGTCTTTACTGGTTGGAAGGCTGTTTAGCTAAGAAAGCCTTTAACTTGGCTCTGGGGAATCTGAAATGAGTTCACTTCTTCTAGGGCTGAAGCTAGAACCACAAGAATACTAAATGAACACGAGAGAATATAGATACTGAAATTATGATGCTGAGCTAGAATTGTTAAGTGCTTCCCAACAACTCCACAAGCACTGATAAATAGAAAAGTCAGAAATTCTATTCGCTTTGTAATGCACTGTTAATGGTCAAGTAACACGTGGTTTTGAAAATTATGTTCTTGAGTCTTTCATCATTGTGGTAGGCACGGGATGGACTTTCACAGAACACCTTTTAGACCTGCCATCAGAGCTGGGAAGGCAATGTGGGACACATAGCGGAGGCTGCAGTCAAGCAGACCGGTCTCATTGACCAAACTGCTGCTTTCACTCAGAAAAAGGTGAGGAGAATCCTTCAGGATTGCAAGACCTGAGCAGGATAATAATGGGTCTAAGCCTCCTTGTGAACAGGATGACATATTTAAGTGTCTTTCCTGAGGCATTGTTCATGTCACCTACAGTCTTGTGATTTTTGCATTGCTCTTGCTTTATCCTTCAAGACTTTCACAAATAAATTGCAAATAAGATAATGTTACAAATAATAATGCTGCTGTTCTTGATTAATAAATAAAACTACCTAAGGACAAAACTACCACTCAACACAAGTAACAGTCTAGATGTGATCCTTGAATTCTGCCCATTTTGGCAGGAAAGTACAGACAGTTTAATATTTTCAGATGGGAAGGACACTAAGCTACTAACTGTGGTGTGGACTCTCTAGAGTGTAAATCACGAAGAAGATGATCAAAACATCTGCTGTGGGAAGGAGAGAGAAAACGTTACTCGTTAGGTGACATAGCTGGCCTCGTAGCTGTGTAGCAGTTGTGTCTTCATGGTGTTGGCTTCTAGCATTGGAGATAGGTCTGGTAATATGAAGCACTGGGAGTAGAGACTTAGAATAATGGTTGGGAAAGAAAATTAATTTGAAACACTGCTTTAGCTGTGTTGAGCTTCACGTGTGGGTCATACTTCCACACATTCAACAGACAGGACCGGACTTCATTTGGAGAGAAGTCAAATCTGAAACAGAGAGGTAGATAACAATTGTTGTTTCTATAAGGATAAAGTGTCTACAAAAATCCCAGTGAACACTGGAGAGGTGAGTGACAGCTTGCTGAAGGAATGAATAGAAGAATATGAAAGGAGAACAGGACTTCAGAATCGCAAGAGCTAAAAGAATAGAAGGATGCAAAATTTTGGACAAAAAAGTTTTATGGTAGACTAAGTAGAATGAGGGTGGAAACCTCATTCTAAGCTTTGAGCAGGAAAAGATTGTTCAGAAGCATAGCTGGAAAATGTCCTTTATCTATGCCACACTGAGATGTTTTGTGCTGATCTGGGAAGGAACTGGTGCCCCCAGTCAGTGGTAAATGGAGTCCTTGGGCTCACTGCTGAAATTGCCAATGGGGAATGTATTTGCATGTTATGAACTGGTCTAAAGCCCTCATTCATCTCTTGGAAGTCATCAGATAGTCTTTAGTAATTGCAGCATCTTTAATAACTAAGATAAATCTTGAATAGGTCCTGCTAGAAGGCAGGCTTGACTTTAAATCTATTTCAAAAATACATGTTAGAGGGGAAAAAAATGTAAGCTGTCCTACAGCCTGAAGCGAGATACCTTTATCTCTTTTCTTCTGACATATCTAAATATCTGCTGTGGATCTTTGGTACTGAAAAACCGCTGCCAATTTAGATAAAAGGTTTATGATTTTTTCTCTCAGATGCTTTTAAGCAAATTAAGTACTTGTTGGGTAGTGGAACTTCTTTTAAATTGAGGCTTTCAGAACATATCTACCACTGAAAAAATAACAACAAAAATGATTGTTTGATAGCTTTTGTAGAGCATTTAAAGATGCTTGGTTCTGTTCCTGCTCAGATAACTAGAACTTACTCAATATTCATCAGGGAAGAATATTTGAGGAAGAGAGTTTGAATATTTCTCCACAGTTTGACTCCAAAGGGTAGAGCTTTGAGGAAAACATTAAGGCACATTGGCAGAACTCAAGGGGAAGAGTTTGACCCTGTCATGGCCTCAGCCGTGTTTTCTCATGAAAAATTCATTCTCTCTTCCTAGCACTTCTTCATCGACAGCGAATGTATTTAAACAAAAAAGCACAAGCTTTTTTATACATACAGAAAGTAGGATACAGTATAAAGCATAGGTGAAATAAATTATTCTGTAAAACTGTGCGTGTGAAACAGTTTTGAATTTCTGATGCTCACGATCATTAAAGTTATTTTTTCTTAAATTTAAAACATATGCAAAACCATCGCCAAGAATAATTGCACATATTGCCTCAAAAATTCATAACGAAGATTTTCTTCTATTGAAATGTAGGGGATATGTCCACTATATCTGCTAGCCTGGTTTTTGAAGAATTTCTTCTGATTGAAACACTGCCTCGTTGTTTTTGAAACTATTTTGTTCTCCACAGAGGAAGGCCTTGGACCAATTTTTCAACCTGATGAGGAGTTCCTATTGTCTTTTTGGGATGGAGGGGATAATAAACTGTTTAAATAATTGGATTAGACTTGCGGAAAGCTTACAGACTTTGATGTGCTGATAAGCAAGACCATCTAAACTCTGCATGGCAGCTCATTACTCTTCCTTCGTTGTGATTTTCATTCAGCAGGGTTGATACTGTAGCTTGGCATATATTTTAGTCATTTGCTAAAAATGTCACCTGTACCTGTCGAGAAGAATCTGCTTTCTGTTTACAAATATTGCCATAGAGATGCATAGCTGCATAAGATCTCAATATACAACAAATCATATAGACTTATTCCAATGCAAAATTGGGTGAAACTTATCCAGGGGAATAAGGAGGATCAGAAACTCTAGAGGAAAACCCTATAGGCGATTTCCAAAATTAGGTTTAGGGAACCTAGAGCTGTAAAAAGGAAATGGATTGAAAAAGCAATGTTTGCAACCTGTTGAAAAAATTCTAAAATATTTTTTATGCCAAGTTTACTGTTAATACTGACTCATGTTGACAGCCGTTGATAGGTCAGAATTTGTAGATGCCTACAGGGTCAGTTGTTATTATATTAACATTCGTATGTCAGACTATAATTCTGTGTGACGTGGTATTAAAGCAACAAATCCTGATCTAAGGAGCTTACGAACTAACTTAAATCATTGAGAAAAAGTTACATAAAGTGACAACAGTCCAATAATGTGTGTCTTTTCAATTTCAAATGAAAATTGAAAGGCTGACTTTGCCAGCAAGTAAAGCTTCTGCTTCTATTCTAATAACTGAGAGAATCTGAGTATCTGGATTCTGGTTTTGGTAGTCACCTTGCTGTCTACCTGCCTATAATCTTGCCTATAAAGGTAGTAACTGGAGGCATATGAAGATTACAGAGACCCTTGTCATAGGGACTTCTGTCCTCTAATAAGCAGAAGTGACTGTGATATAATTTGTTTCAGAGAATTTATTTTATGAAAAGCTCTGGTAGCTCACTGAGGTAAAAATTATAGGTAAAGAACAAAGGGGATGTGGGGGGGGAGGGGGGATTTCTTCACCCCAGAAATGGGGAAGACATAAATATCACAGAGGCTTAAATGAAAAGTTTTGACCTTTTTATTTTCATGTTGCCTCAATAACCTGAGTTTGATGAAAATTATTTTGGAATTCTTTCAGTCAAGCAAAGTGTATTCCCATTGGATGTGCATTAGTACATTATCATAAGATCCTGCATTAGAAACTAGAAGATGACTAAATATTTGCTGGTTCAGGAAGATCCTTTGCCAATGCCTTCATAATCTGGCCTGAAGAGCATCTGCGACTTGACAGAAAATTTATATTGGCTGGAATGTCCATGAGGTTCCTTGACAGAGAGCATGGTTATTAAAACGTGGTGGCTTTTTTGAGGGGGGAAAAGGGGGCGATGTGAAAACCATCTTTAACTTAGAAGTAACTTAAAAATCAATCAAGCAAATGCCATGGTCTCCATGTCTTGGTATGTGGGTAAGTAGAATAAGAATTTTCTAAAGTGATTTTATGAGAATGCTATCTTCCAGTTTGATGTCTTTCTCATACCTTGTTTTCACAAGTTCAGATTAGGGAAAACTTATTGTGTATTGCCCTTGGCCTCCTAAGAGTACTGTATCCAGAGAGAAAACTGCTGTCACCAGTTTCTTCAGTCTCTTATTTCAGAAGGGTGCCCTTTAGCCTACCCCAGCTGCGATCCCCTGTCAGACACCAATGAATTGTACAGTGATTTCTTGTACCAAGAAGAATACTCTCTACACTGACCAGGTGGTAGTCTCTAGTCAAGACAGGCAGTCATATTTTAATTGCCTGATAGTTTTATAAGCCTCATTCTGGGAAGCAGTTCATATCATTAGCCTGACTGAATGTGCTATCAACTGATAATGGAACATAATCCTTGAGCTTTGTGAAAAGAAAGGATGAAGTGTGGTCTGTCCTTGACAAAAAAAACTCCACCTTTCCCTGGCGTATTGCCTTATACTAAAAATACACACACAAACATTCCTCTCTAGGAATCACAGATGTTACGTTTCTCATTTTGCTAGCACAATTGCCAGTAGCAGCCTTCCTGCAGGATGGTACTGTGAGAAAGGAATTTTGGATAGATGCCAGCGTAAGGCATCCCAAATGTGCCTTGGAAGTTTCTCTGTTCACACTTTACAACAGCACCTGGATTTCAGTAGAGTCTCATGCTCTAAGGAAACGCATCGTACGTGGTAATGGGTGCAGCGTGGACTTAAAAGAAAGCTGGAGAGGAAAACCCTCTAGTATACTGAAGTCAGAAGATATTTCCATAAATGGAAACTATTTGGTTATTGAGAAAAGAATGTGTAGCAGCAAATGTGCTGATGAGTTGCCAGAAATCCTGTTTACTTGGCAATAGTTTTATATTCATTGCAAACTAATACAGATGCTAATTCTTCGTAGCTTTAAATGAAATGCAGATAAAAGATGCAAATGACAGAAATATGATGTGCTATGCCTTCATGTAGCTTCATACATGTAGAATCCAGTATTGCTCATGTTTAAAAAAAAAAGCCGGGGGGGGGGAGCCAACAAAAGGACAAGTAAACATTGACTTTCTGTGAAAGGATGAGTCCTGGTATTAGTTCGGATTTGGGAGGGCATTTGGAAATGGCATGTGTTAGCTGCAAGACTCATTTTAAAAAGAAATCCAAACAAAAAAAAAATATTAATTCACGCCTGAGAGAGATCATAGAAGAGAATCATAGAATAGTTTGGGTTCAAAGGGACCTCTAAGGTCATCTAGTCCAAACACCCTGCAATGAGCAGGGACACCGTTAACTAGATCAGGTTGCTCAGAGCCCCGTCTGGGCTGTGAGTGCATATTGCTGGCTCATGTCCAGCTTTTCATCCACCATTACCCCCAAGTCCTTCTCCACAGGGCTGCTTTCAATGCCTTTGTCCCCCAGCCTGTATTGATAGCAGGAGTTGCCCTGACTCATGTGCAGGTCCCTGCACTTGGCCTTGTTGAACTTCATGTGGTTCACATGGGACCACCTCTCAAGCCTGTCAAGGTCCCTCTGGATGACTTCCTGTCCCTCAGGCATGTCAACTGCACCACACATTTCGGTCTGCAAACTTGCTGAGGGTGCACTTGATCCCATTGTCTACATCACTGATGAAGATATTAAATAGTACTTGTCCCAGTATGGACACCTGAGGGACACCACTTGTCACTGATCTCCATCTGGACATTGAGCCATTGACCGCTCCCCTCTGGATGCGACGATCCAACCAATTCCTCATCCACTGAACAGTCCACCCATCAAATCCATATGTCTCCAAATTAGAGAGAAGGATGTTGTGGGGCACCGTGTCAAAGGCCTTATGGAAGTCCAGATAGATGACATCCATAGCTCTTCCCTTGTCCATGATATCATAGAAAGCCACTAGGTTCGTCAGGCAGGACTTACCTTGAAGCTATGCTGGCTCTTTTGCATCACCTCCCTGTCTTCCATGTGCCTCAGTATAGCTTCTAGGAGGATCAGATGGGTGTTGCTTGATGAACTGTTCTGCTTAGAAAGCTTGGACAGAACAGGAATGATTAGGAAGCAGCGATTCTGAGAAAGCTTAATTAGAATAAGTGTAGGGAGAATAACCTACATTTGTACATACATAAAAAGTACAGAAAGTGAATGCTTAATCTCGCAGTTCATCGTCATTGTCCATTATAATATATCTGGGGTGTTTATTTTTAAAAAAACACCCCACTTTAAGATGACAATAGTTGCAAAACAGTGTAACAATTCATTTATTAGATTTATAAATGGATCTCATTGATGGTTTAAGAGTGAAAGAAGAAAGCAGAAATAGGTGAGGATGATGGAAAGCTCATAACCTATGTGTCATCCTTAGGAGTAAAGGACGCTTACAGCGTCACAGTGAAAAGAAATACCATTTGTGAAGGAACGAGCTGTTTCTTCACAATACTTTCAATTCAGGGAGGTGTGTCAGAATTTGAACGTGTGTTTGAACACGTTTCTTTCTCTGAATAAAGAAACTTGCTCTGCTTTTCTCCATTTGGATGTATGAACAACCGCATTCAAGTTTCTAAATAAATTTAGGTAACAAAGCACTGAAAAAAACATACTTGTGCCTTTGTCCTGTTTCTCAAAAAAAAAGCAGAGAGGTAACAGAAGCATGTTATGAACAGCAGGGTTAAGTAGCAACTTTGTGGTTTTGCTGCTGTACATTTTATTACTGAATCCAAAGCAGTTTTGAGTGTTCATCCCTAACTACCCTAAGGGAAGGCAGGGTAGCCCAGTTGAAGGGAATAACACACTCATTTGATTATTAGAGACCCATAGACATTTGAACAGCAGTCTGACCATCGTTATTTCTTCCAGTCATTCTGGTTATCAGGTTGGAAATGGATCATTGCTTCATTTTGCATCACTTCACAATTTACAGTGATAAATGTTTTTTTAATGGTTAAAGATGTCAGACTATAATAATAAAGTGGAAATATAATGAATTGGGGCAGTGAGCTTCTAGGCTAAGACTCCTAAGGTAAGGGGATAATAGAAGCACCATTAAGCAAGATGTCCCTTCATTCTCGCAATGAAATAAAGCTGCCTGCATGCCCTTTCCATCTTACCTTGATTTCCAATGGGCTGCCAACAGATGTCCAAATTTTATTTCTGTATAATCTCTGATTTTGTGAACAGTTAGTTCTGAATTAAACCACCAAATCTTTACATGTCTGCATTTCAACCTCTGGGCAGCATGATTGAACTCTGTGCCTGGGCTATTTCCAAAAGCAACGTGAGAGAGAGGTGGTTTACTCTGGTACTAAAACGCCAACTATGGGACATATTTCCATGGTGTTTCTTAGGTGGTTACCTTCCTCAAAATACTTAAGCTTCGCTCAATATCCAAAGTCACTAAGCAAGGTTCTGACATTCAGATGCTAAAAGCAGAGCTTCAGACAGGTGCGTTTGAAAAAGATCTAAATCCTGTATTCCCTGGACCATTCAGCCCAACTGTAAAAACTAATTGTCAAACCTATTAAAAGTGTAAATGCTCACCCCTTTACCCCTCCCTACCCCAATCCTGGAAGTCCCACTGAATTTCTTGACTGATTATAATTCCAAATACTTTTATTTAACACCATCTTCTTTTTCGAACACAATAATTAGATTTTTTCTGGCTCTGCTGAGTTGTTGACTGCTATTTAATTTCTGGAGCTAAATTTTGAAACAGAGCAAAATGAAGCATCTTAATTGCTGTTGTGTTGATCAGTTCAAGAGTGAATCCTTGGTTTATGACTCCTGTATTTCAACTTCCTATAGGTAAATCAAAATATTAGTGCTAGAATTACTTTTATGGTGTTACTATCTTTTTTTCCCAGACCCTTTAATCTAAAGAATACTTGATTCTAGAGAAATAGAACTGAATGCCACAGAAGTTTTCTCCCAAGGTTATATGCTTTCTAAATTCCCCTTTAGTAACTCCTTTTTAAATTATCACTGTTACTAAATAAATACCACTCCTACATCTCTTATTTAAAAGTGGATTGACAAGCCAAAAGGTATCAATAAATGTGTAATACTTCATACTGCTTAGCCTTTTCCCGTTAGGATCATCGCCTACTCATGGTGGCAAGTTCCAGGAGAATGATAATATCCTACTGCTCTCTAACCGTTGCAGTTATGTTTCAGAGCTCCCACTAAGCATAAAGTCAGAATCTGTGCTATTTGAATACTCATAAGCAGTGTCTTTTTTCAGAAAACTTTTTCAAATAGTTATAACCTTTTATTTTTTACCTTCAAAAAAGTTACATCTGTTAACTCACGGAGCAAGAGTAGAACAACGGAATATCAAAGAGTACAGCAAATAAAATATAGTTTGTTTCCTTGTTTTTAAACCTCTCTTAATAGTAGGAAAAAGACAATGTCCCAGAATCAGGCAATAAAGGGAATAAATAAGCGGCCAGGTAAAATTCTGAAAAATACGTTGTAAGGACCTCATTATGATTTGATGAACAGTTCATTGGCTTCCCAGACTCTTACTTGATTTGATGCTGTTATTTTTATCTTTCTAAAAAGTCAAAAGATGTTGATCACTCACTGCTCCTGTGAAACCAGTGGGAGCTGCAGATATTGAGCACCTAGAAAAGTCCTTGTGGTTCTCAGGATTTTAAACTCTTTATAGAAAACAAATTTTCCTTATGTGTTGTGCATTTGATAATAAAAATGTGGTAGTTACTATAGCCAAATTATCTTAAACCTTCAGAGATAAATGACCTACGGAGTTCAAATCACAAAATTGTTCATTTAGTTTAGTTGATGTTTTCCACTTTGAAATTATACATGAATGAACAGATGGCAAGCAATCCAAACCCCTGACTGTTAGTGGACTACTGTCATTTCAGATCAAGATTGCAGTTCATTAGCTCAGAAGAAATAATCTTTTCTCTCTGTAATGGGACATCTTAGTATCAGGCTTGATCAGAAAGATTCATTAAACAGGAAAAGTTGCAAAAGGAGTTTCTGTTGATACTAACCATTGATACTGAAGTGCATGGCCTAATGGATATAGTAGGAGACTTGGGTTCAGTTCTTGAATTTGCCACTAAATTACTTTGGACAAGTGACTTGATCATTCATTCTTGATTCCTCCATCTGTGAAATGTGAAATTCTTCTCCAGGGTGGCATAAAATCTAATGAATACTTTTAAAGCACTATTAGTTTCTGTGGCAGAAAACACTCGCACGTTGATATGTGTTGTGTGCTATGTACTAATCTGGGAAAACCAGACGAAGTATGCTTTCTTTTTCAACAGCAGACAAAGACCACACAATGATACCTGAAAACAACAAATCTTTCAAAACACATTTTTCTTTATGTGTGCAGGGAAAGGAGTGGGGTAAAAAGAGCAGTGACTCTGCATGGATAGAGGCAAGAGATGGACTGCTTTTTTCAAGCCTACTTATAGCTTCAGATTCTGCTTGTTTGAGCAATTCGAATTTTGTGAAAGACAAATGTCTAAGTAGGTAGTAGGCAGCAGAAAACAGGACCTCTGTGGACTGTTTCTCAGTACAGCTCAGTTTCCATAGTTGTTGAAATAATCACAGGACAGTTATGAATCGTGTAGAATAACTGCATTATGAGATGGAGGAAATGACAGAGGCTGGATTGGAGATGAGGAGGGATGTTTTTCAGATTAAATTTAGAAGAGATTTTGTAGTGAGGAGGTTACTGTTATTGGAAGTTGAATGTGAAAGAAAGGTAAAGCAAGGATTTTTGCTACTTCTCTCACGCTGACTTTTTTTTTTCTTCGCTGATGTGTGGAGGCTTCATTAAATCTCTAGTAGCTGTGGGGTGGTATATTTTTTATGCACAGTTATTTACATTAAGAACTTGAACAGAGATTAAATTGAGGGGATGCTTTGGCAAAAATTTTCTGTTCTTATATAGTTTAGGTTTGATTATTCGTATTCTTGGGAAGAGAACTATGAACTAATTTTTCTTTGGTGCCAAGAAGCATAGGAAAGTGATGCTTGGTCTTTTATATATTTCAGCTGAACTTACTTGCAGCCACTGAAGTATTCAGTCCCAAGGTTGCTCTTCTTTAGCAAATTAAGTATTGCTTCAGAGGTAAGAGGAGAAGTTTTAGAGCTGTTACAAATAGGAGCTTTTGGTGAAGCAGAGTGAAAGACAGGCGTTCTGTAGGATACATCCTTGGGGGATATAACTGGGTCCAGAGTCTCTGAAATGACCAGAAATATGATGGGTTTATAAATTAGCAGAAAAACATTGGGCTTACAAGTTGACTTTTAAGAGCCTCCTAGGCAAGCAAGGAAGCAAGCTTAAATTGTCAGTAGTTTTCAATCCTTGTACTCAGAAGATTAAGAAAACAAACAAACCATATTTTATGGCATGCTATTTTGTTGTGCTTTTGGGGTTTACAGCTTCCTGTCAGCATCTGTTGTAGGTCTTACCTGTTATCAAGGAATTTGCGTTAGGTAGGCCCTTGATAACTTTTGGAATCGATATTACCTTGTTTCTTGGTGGAACTGTAAGCCTTGTAAGACTTGCTTCTCCAAAGCTTTCCAACTCGTCTCTTTTATTGGCAAGTATGGACTTTGACAACTTACGCTTGGTCCTGAACATGTATTTGTTCCTACTAATGATATCTTGTATTTGTTCCTACTAATGATATCTTGTATTTGTTGATGTTTGTGTAATTCTCTTACATACCCTGGTGTCTCATGTGGAGTGAAATTATTCGTTGACTTTTAAAAAAAAAATAGATGTTGAGAGTTAGTAGGCCTATTAGCAGTATAGAGATTTTCACCTTTTTCTCCCTAGCATACCTGAAAGTTGTTAGAATTAGCTTAAAAGTTGCATTGATTTGAAACAAATAATTAAAGTTCATTTCCTAACAAATTGATTTGAGCTGAACAGCCCCTGAACTGCTACAAATTCACTAAACAAAGTGAAGACACAATGGGTTCATCCATCAAGCTAATCTGAGTCATCATTTTTTGTTCAATAATAATTGCTCTCATTCATCCTTTGTTCTGCCTTTATTGTTTTTCTTTTTCACTTTTTGTAAATCAACCTCATTGTGAGAAATAGTTGGGGTTTTTGCATGTCAAAAATGTGCTTTGGAGCAGCACACGAGCAATGCTATAGCATAGCATATAGTGCTGTCCTTGTTTGGTAGTGTGCTCTCCACAGGAATCTATCAGAGCTGCTCTTGGCTTGCGGCAGGTGATTAACATACTACCTGTGGAGCAGGAAGGATTGGTTGGTTTGTTCCGCAGTGAGGCTTCAGCAAAGCTTTTCTCACAATGTGCTTCTCCTTCTTTGAGGTGCAAGAGCAAAAGGACCATAGGGCTGCCATACTTATCCCACATAAATAGTAATTTTTGCCTTACAGAAAGATGGATGTATTTTACTAGCATTACTTGTTCCATGCTCATAATTTAAAAAAGTGCCACCACAAAATGCTAATGGATTCTATGTTTTAATATGATTTGTATCATCTTTCTGCATGAAGAAAGAAAATTATCCTGTCTGATGAACCTGGTGTATGTGTGTGCATATCACTGTCCCATAAAGGAGCAGAAGCAGTACCCATTTACATGCTTCCCTACCCCCTTCCTCTGCTAATTTATTTACCAAAATTGCCACTGTTGGCACAAGTCTGGTCAGGGTAGTAGCTGTCCTATTTGAAGGATCTCCTAATCAGCCTTCAGCAGATGTATTGCCAGTGCAAGGGTGATTTGTTTGGGGGGAGGAGGGAAGGAAGAAGGATGCTAGTGCAACTACCCGTTATTAATATTCTACCTGTAAGAAACAATCTCTCTTTCATCCATACTTTTAAATTGTATTTTCTTATTAGAATCTTTCCATACTTTTTTGTATCTGTCTCTTGACTTCTATTGATGTTGTATTAATTTTCCTTTGAAATTTTAAGTTACAAGACATTATGATAACGTGAGTAATCTTTAGTAACATATTTTAACATAACCACTTTTTTTTTGGCTGTTTTACCTTGCACCCTCTGTCATACATGGGTCAGACAAGATGTTTACTTTCTCATAGATCTCTCAGAGGTTTTATGTCAAATGTTGCTGGCATTTTAGGCAAATGTTAAGTAATAACAAACTCTGATAGACTGTAATATAATTGAAGGTAACAGAGCCAAAAATAGCCTGTTAGGGAATCTGGAGGAATGTAGGTAGCTTTGCATGTTCCAGCTGATGCATCCTTTATTATGGTTGCTTACTGTCAGTCATCGTGGCAATTACTGTGCAATTAAGTGTGAAATACTGTTAGGTTTTAATCCTATGTTTTCTTTTCCTCCGTGTAAGGAGAACTCAAGGGTTGTTTTCGATGGTACTAGGCTACATTATGCTAAAAGAAGTATCATTTCTCTGATGCATTGAGCCACTAGACAAGGTTATGGCTATACTGAAGAATCCCATTTTATTTTTGACCACTCTTTCCAAAAAGAAGTGTGTTACTTTTGGGGCTAGAGACAGCTATGCTCTAATTGGAGAAGTATTACTGTTTCTACTTTTCTGGTCAGGAACAGGCACAGAGCAAGTGTTGAACGTGTCGGGGAGGAGGGGGAATCCTGTGGCATGTGTGTGAAGTAAGCTTTCTGAGACTCAGTCCAGCATCTTAATTGGAGCTTTCAATTTCAAAGTGTAGTATCCTTGTTGTGTTTGCGTTATCAGTAACTGTTATAACTAGAAATGTAGTTTTGGGTAAGAGGTGCAGTTTATCATTAAGATTTGATGAGGAAGCTGCAGCAGTCCACAGATACTATTGTCAATAAATCATGAATTTAACATTAACTTCAGGTTTAGAACTGTAGTTTTTAAGTGATACAGTTGTTTAAATCATTAAAGCCATCAAATAATTTTTATTATTACTTTCTCTGAAAGATTCTTGGGTTTTTTTGGGGGAAAAATGCTGTGCATGTAGCTGTATAGACTTTGTTCAATTTAGAAGTAAGCAGGCTTGTTCTTAACGTCTTCTCAATCAGCACAGAAAAATAATGCTGGCTTTTAGCCACAAGATTTCTGAAATCCTCGAGGTCATTGAAGTTCTGTCAGTGAAGAATATAGCATTACTATTTTTAAAATGTAGCTTGAATTGTAAATTTTCAGTGAAACCAAACATCTTTCTTTCTCTCCACCTGCTTTAATCCAGTGATGCCAAAGTGATAGCAAGCACCTTGTTATGGACATCCCCCCCCCCCCCCCCTTCATGTTTTAGAAAAATAACCTTTTTTTATTGTACATGGTCTTCCTGTTATTTCTTCTGCTTCGATGGATCTCAAGCAAATATGAATACACAGCTGGTTCTTCCACCCCACAAATCCATGTTTATAGCTTTTGAATTTTTTGGTTAATTGTCAGAATATAGGCAACCTACGCGTACATGCATATATGCAGTACACGTACTGTCATGATTACCTTTTGACAGATGTGTGTACGTTCTCACTTTAGGAAGACATTTGAGTTCATTTCATGAAGACAGGGTTCATTCAGATCATTAAATCCTACGCAGTTCTAGTTAATAAACCAGAAAATCTGCCTGTAGAATGTTGAATTCTTTCTGTGACTCACACAACTCTTTGCCTTCCCCCAGTTTGTTGAGTCATTCAGCAGATTGGTTTTTAATAACAAATTTATTTGGATATCCTTGATTATGTTGAATACAGGTTGTATATGTGAGGTAGATGGTACGTTCCTGTAGAACGTTTTATTTCAAAGGCAATGTCAGGATACTGTATTCCTAGGACATAGGTAAAGTTGCATAGTAACTAGGTAATTATTTGTGCAAATAAAGCACTGGTGATCAGCTTTGGGGATTTCAGAGTGCCTGGTTATGTGAGAAAACACAGTTCATAGGAGAAAGTCTGTATCTCTTCTATACTCAGTTTTGCCCAATGCAATTTTTTCTGCCTGTATCTGATGTCTGATTTAAAGGAATTTTCTGTGTATGTTTGCTTCCAGCTTTTCTCCCTCCTTGCCTGGGTATTATCACATTGTTAGACAAAGCCCTCAATTCTGAGACATTCTAAAAAATAGAATGCATTGATCAATTAATTTGAAGTTTCTTTGTTATAGACCTTCTGGGAGGTCTGTGTCTCTGAT
The DNA here is from genome assembly GCA_018403395.1 of Gorsachius goisagi. Classification (NCBI taxonomy): domain Eukaryota; kingdom Metazoa; phylum Chordata; class Aves; order Pelecaniformes; family Ardeidae; genus Gorsachius; species Gorsachius goisagi. Next base: position 9,015 of record BOSO01032124.1, on the reverse strand, counting down.
TTCACAGATTCCCATTTCAGCTATTGCAATCGTTAATGTGATAAGCCTTGCCTGGTGTTCTGTCTCTAGTTGTAAGCACCACTCTGAGGAAAAAGGTAAGTATTCTTTTAAATATTAAGTATTAAAATAATGGAAAACAGTACAGCTTTTTGGGCCCTTGGAGCCTCAGCGCAGTTTGAACTGGTTTCAATGGCCCACAGTAATGCTTACAGAAGAAGTATTTTGAGCTACAAATTTAGAACTGAACTTTGTTTTGTGCCAGTTTTCCATGAATTTTCTCTTAATGAGAAAGGAAGTAAATAAATAGAGAGCTTGTCTGGGGTATTTGCTCCTTTTTCCGCTGCTGCAGTTTTGTTTCATCTGGCCTCTCTTTCCCTGTTTTGCATGTGATCTAGAGCAGTAAACAAAGAAAGCAGAAACTTAAGAAGGAAATGGAAAATAAAATAAGCAAGAATTGCTATGTTTTCCAATGAAAAAATAGTGTAATTTTGGGATAAAAGGTTTTTTTTAATGCTAAAAACATTGCTTTGAAATGCTCAGTATCATAGATATTAGCTTTTTAATAGCACCGGTAGGTTCTTTTCACAACCGAACTGTGTTCCTGCAAATACTTTATCCTTTGAATAAGATGTTTGAGGATGTAATGGAGTAAGTAATCTTTTAACCTCACAAGAGATACAAATAAAAATGGACATACTGGGTTTATTACATTTCACTGAGTGATCTCTCGGTAAATATCACATGTGAGCAAACCCCTGTCAATGTATGTTGCTCTTTGAGCAGCTTTTTATTGTTCTACCTTTTTTCTCTGTTATAAGTATAGAAGCATAACGTTGTCAACCTGCAAGCAGTTTTTGGCTTTTAGGCATAATGTGCTCCAGAATCACTAGATGGCATCAGAGCAGGCTGGGATAGAGCTGTTGCTTAAATGTAGTGTCCTTGCCAGGTGAAACCTGGTAAAGGGGTAGGCCTGTTCTGTGGACAGCATTGTGAAAATGGGAAGTGATATATAAATATGTAGTTTCCTTTCCAAGCGAATTAGAATAATTAAAAATTACATGAATGAGCTGAAATCCCACATCAATAGAGATCTATTAAAAGATGTCTAATTAAAATTGATTGAAACCAATATGAGAGTTACAATTTTTCTTTACTAAGTTCTTTTCTTATCCTTTGTGTGATCTGGAGCTGCTTGTGTTCATCTCGTATCATTTGCTCCTAATTGTTTTTTCTTGTGAAGTTATTCTTGCCAAAGTATCCACAGATAATGCATCACTGATAAAGTATCCTGAATTTTTCTAAAATGATCAGCAAATCTACAATTTTTCTTTCTTCTTCTGCTGAAAACATACTAAAAATGCACTTTTCCAGCCAATTACACAATTGGTTCCTAGGTTTTTGGTGGAAATTCCCTTGCTAATTATATAGATGTCTGGGGAAGGCCGCAGCTCCCTGCACTAAGGTTCTAAGGCAGTGGCCCAAGGCTTTGGCCTCTGTTGTACAGGTGTATGCTATAACCTAAGCCTACAGGGAGGGGGAAAAAAAAAGCTCAGAAGTTGGAGCAGCACCGGTAAATTAATTTGTTGTACTGTTGTGAGATACCTACATTTTATTCCTGACCTTTGCTTTGATGTCAACTGAATGAGTTTACTACTTATTTTTGCATTTCTTCCTTCATATGTGGAAAAGATTATATG
>BOSO01032115.1:0-16511 GCA_018403395.1 Gorsachius goisagi | reverse complement strand
GGGACCTACAGCTTCAGGTGGGTTTTCAGAGGTCTACCCCTCATCTCTGTGGCAGGGGGCTCTGCAGGGCCAACAAGCCCTGCCTGCCGCACTGCAGTGGGCTGTAGTTTGCTGTAGGTATCCACCAGCAGCAAATGGCTGTGTGGCTCCTGCCGTGCATCAGGGAGGTGGCAATGACAGGTCTGCTTCTTGGCAGGTTTCCTCTAACTGGTTGGGTGCTCTAGGGAAGGGAGGGTGCAATGTGTCGTAGGAGTCCCCTGTCCGTAGGGAGCCTACTGCCTGAAGGCTACAGCTGGACACGGGGAGAATCACCATTGTTTCCAGGAGTAGCCTTGGATTGGGGTGTTAGCCCTCGCCACCCCGTGGGCCACACTGGTTTGGATGGTCAGGAGGCCAGGCATGGACGTGGGTGCTCTCCACTAACATCAGCTGCCACTTTAATTAGGGGTCACGCTGTGACTTACACCCCTGGGTCAGTCACAACCCACGCTTCCAGCATTGCTCCTAGGCTCTCCTACCCTCTGCAGCAAATGCTGCCAAGAAAAATCTCCAAGCCACCGAAATGACAAGCAAAAGCGTGTGCTGAAGTAGCGTCTTTTATTCAGTTGCTGGTGTTGGTCGCTGCTGTGTTTCTATGATTGCCTGTTCATTTTAATAGCTATATGATAACTGCTGCAAAAAAAGTTGGTGTAAATATAGATCGTATTGAGCAGTTACAGGAGGGTGAATGTCCTGAAAAGCTGTGAGTTGGAAGTAAGTGTGCCACTTCCAGAAGTTATTCCTCCTGAGCTGTTGCCACAGAGGACCACATGTCAGTGTCTCTCTCTAACATTTAAAGTGTATTTTTGTTTCCATTAATGGGCTTTTGTGTTCTCCCTGCTCATTAAATGTATGTACTTCTTTATCCCTTTGATCCTAAAATGAAGCTTGTAGTGGGGATTATGCTGGTTTTACCGTTCGCTTCTGAAAAGATCAAAATACTGCTCATAAAAGCTGCAGAGTTTGTGGGTTGAGTTTTTTGGTGTGGGACTTTTTTTGTTTTGGCATCGTAGTCTGTGCTGTATTTTGCTTCTTTATTAGGAAATTTATGGAAAAAAGTTGTTTTATTATACTTCTAATGAACAAAGACCTTACATCTGTTCATTTTGTAACCTTTGACTTGCAGCAGTCACTGGAAGGATGAGGTGGTTAACGTTTAATGAAGAGGTCCTTTATTTAAAATGCTAATTAGTCTTCGAAACAAAATAGGCTCTAACCAAAACAAAAGTATTTCCAAAAGTTTCAGATGAGCTTACCACTCCCCCAAACCCTCGTCTTTCTCCCCTTGGACTTTCCCTGTCGTCTCTCTCCATCTCCTCCTGCTCTGGTCCTTGGAACCCTCTGGTGTATGCAATACCCCAGTGCTCAGCCCAAACCACAGGGCATAAACCCCCATCTCCTTTCACGGATAAATACAGAAACTCTGAGGTGTGTACTGAAATGGAGACACACTTTTCCACATACTGGTGTGCTTTTTTTTTTCCCCCCATGAAGAAAGGAGGTCTATAAGAAGACCTAACAATGCCCTTACTGTTCTGTCAGAAACTGCCTGGCTACATCTTGTTTTATTTGGCCCTTGCTGAATGGCAGTTTCATTTGTGTTTTGGGTGTTTGGCAGCTATTTTATCTTTGTCAAACCTCACTTTTAACGTTTGTTTAGATTACTTGTCACAACACTTCTAATTTTTTTTTTTCAAACTCTTAAGGTTTCAGTCAGCTTGAAGTTGCTTAGAAGTGGTTTCTAGTATTTTCGAACTTGCTTCTTACATGTTGTCCCTTTTTGAGCCATCCTAGTTAAGTTGGTTGATTTATAGTTTCTTTTCCCCGCTTTCCTGTTGCTCATAGTGAAACACTGTTATTTTGAGCCTCTGACTCCATTGATGGTGGGGTGTCTCCTAAATCATGTGAATAATGAAGAAAAAGATTGTAGTGACATTTGCAAAAACCTGAATGCATCCGTTTTACTGCGGCTCACCTAGTACCCAAGAGAAGACCACGCTGTCCGCATTGAAAAGCTGTGTTGAGATCAGGAACATCCTTCCCCACCGTCCTGTCTGATAGGTGATGGTATTTGCTTTTCGTACCCATGAGGAGATCCTGCAGATGTTCAGTAGTGCTTATCTGAGCCATCAGTCCCTGAAAGCACCAGGAGTCCTGGGCTAAGGGTTCCTTGTGGCCTGTTTTGCCAGAAGCTGTCAGCTCTCTGGTATCTCTGATATTTGTGAGGGGCAGATCACATGTGAGTATGAGTTGAGCCTTGAGTACAGACCTGGTTCCACTTCTTGTCTGCCCATGCAACATAATCTTTGCATTGAATTTATTTGGAAGGACCTGCCATAAGAGATGAGGAGGATACTCCTGAGCCTTCCCAGCTCTCCATCAGCAGCTGTTTCTGTTCATTTAATTCCTCCTTCAGCCTGAATCCCAAAGAATGACCAGACTCTTACCGGTTCTGGTATGCCTTTTGACTCTACGTAGTTGGAACTGAATGGGAGAACGTAATTTTAAAAGAGATTGGGGAAACCAGAAGTATGATATTCATACTGTGTTGCTTAGAAATGAAAATAAGACTTTTTCCGTGTAGGTGTTCCTTGCTGGGGTGTTCTGCCACAACTGATTTCAAAGGGATGATTTGCTTACGTTAGTCTTATTTGCAGCAATAGTGTTTGGAGGACTGCCATCATCCAAATCTACTTGAACTGATACTTTTTTTGTGAAGAGTTTTACAATTTGGAAGTTACGTTTCTGAGCTGCAGATGCTTTGGTTTGGCAAAAGGCGGTTTACCAAAAGTAATGCAATTGCTGAAATAATTGAGTCTAATACTTGCCCATGCTCTATTCGTTTCCATGCTTGAGCTGACTTGCAAATGAAGACATATGGACATGGGCAGTGTGAATAAACTAACAAAAACTGCAAATGTTCAACCTTCTGCAAAACTCCTGGAAATGGCCCGCAGACTTCAGGCAGCATGGATTAATCACAAGTGACCCTAAAGCCAACCAGAGGTCAAATGATGAGGCGGGCTTGCCCGAGAGCTGCTGTCCCTGCTTGCCTCGAGCTTCCCCCTTAGCCGCTTGCTGCGGACCAGTTGAGAAGATGGCAAGCAAACTGGTAATGGCTTGGTATTTACAGAGCCTAAGTGTTCACATGTAGGTGCAAATACAGGGGTTTTTGCGCAGCTTGGGTCCATGTTATTCCCCTTCTGCCTTTGTTTGGAAACGGGCATTGTGTTTGTCTGGGGAGCGAATGGAGTCCTCTGGGTAGTGTTTATCTGTCCACTGCTATTATTAATTGATGTAATTGTTTCTTTACTAATATTTACCTAGGGTTTTAACATGGAATTGACTATACAGATAATTCCAGTGCAATTTTAGAAGAAAGTCAATGCTTTAATTAGAGAAATGACTTGCTACTCTTGGCTTGTTATTCACTAATTGATTTTTTTTTTTTTTCCTCCCCTGCCCTGAAAAATGTTTGCCCTGAAATCTGAGGAAGTTGTTAACTAGATGGGTGACATTTGAAGAAGCGTATACTAGCAATTAAGATGGACAAGTAAATCTGACAAAGAAACTAGTATTTGTCCTGAAGGAAACCTGAAACATTTGGGCTGGGGAAGGGTATTTGGAGGCTTTTCTCTCTTTCTGAGGAGTCACTGCAGTATACTGTATTGAGAAAAACAGAGCAGCAGGGACTCTTGAAGAAGGTGAGTTATATCCACTTAACTTTTCTTTTACTACGCTACGCTAGGTCCTGTAACTGCACAGGATCATCCAGGGAATATGAGAGAGTTATTTAAAAGCATAGCAGAATATTATTTTAAGCAGTACACCGGTGATGTTGAAACTTGGTGCCTGTCAATTCTGCTAGGGCCAACAATTTTGAGGATGAAAAACATATGGAATATAGATATAGAAGATATCCATGGTGCTTGGGGTATTATTTAGCGTTATTTGTATTATTCAGGCTAGTGAAAACAAACAAAAAGACCGAGAGAAAATCTCCTGTTACAGGGCATAAGCCATCCAGTAGACGATGGGAGTTGGAAAGAAATTTTATGGGAAAGTTTTTCTATAATTGCTCTCCTAGAGATTTCTTCATCCGTTCCCTGAAGCATCTGATGCTGGCTGCTGTGAAATGAGAGGTTACTGAACTAAATGGACTATTAATCTGACCCAGTACAGCAATTCCTGTGTTCCTATGTTTACAAGCAGGCTTTGTCTGCTGAGGGTTGTCTCTCTGGAATAAACCCTCCATTGGAGGCTAGGGAAAGGAAATTGTCCAGAAGCTTTTACACTGTTGCTATGTAATTTTGTATGTTGTTTTCAAAAAGTGTATCTTTTTTTTTTTTCCCTCCCCTTTTATGTGTATGCATGTTTTAAATTATAAAATTTAGCTTCCTGTTTGATGGATTTGCTATTCAGTAATAGTCAGGACCATTGAATAACATAATTATTCAGAATTATGTGCTTTTAAAAATTGAGGGACAAAGTAATCTTGGTTGGCTGGTATATGGCTAAATGATGGCTTCTGTTCAGAAGGGTGTGAACGGGTGCCTTCGTCACCACTTGCCAGACCCGCTAATATTTCTGTTTTCTTCTTTAAAAGTGGAGAATTTCTTAAAGGAGAATATATTATTATTGTTGCTATTAATCCATGTTTGCTATATTCCAGTGAACTCAACTCTTCACTCATTTTTAATAGAGGGTTTTCTATTTTGCTTGACTGAAGAGGTTCAGTGAATAACCTACTTTTGCGGTGCGGTATGTGAAGCAGAGCTGTAATGTCAAGGAACTGTGTGCCTCGGGTTTGCTGTATAAATCTTAAATTGGATTTCCTTTATTTTTCTAAGGCTTAAGACTGGATGAGATGGTCAAGCGATTTAATTGAGATCCTTTTAGCACGTCGGACAATATTGCTTCACGTAGATGACTTTCAGTTCTCTTTTACTGCTTTAAAAGGTACATTAGAGACATGGGATACAAGTGTGCTTTGTTTCACCCAAAAAAATGTGAACTTCATATAGGGAGAATGTGTTTCATTTCCTTACCATGTGTCAACAACTGCTTCCTAAACCTATGTTTATCAGATGCAGAACTGTTTTTGGAGGATTATCACTAAATCAAATGCTAGACTGGAATTTAAGCTCTCACTATAGCATTTCTCAAATTTTCTTACCATTTTACTTTTAGCTCATTTGGTCTTTGATGCTTAGATCTGATGTTCAGAGGATATGTTTTTATGTTCCTCTTTGTACAAGAGGATAAGTATTTATTTCTGTTGCAAACCCCTTATACTTTCATAATAAAGAAAATACACCTGATTTTTTATTATTATTATTATTAAGGACCCTCATTACTTCTCAAATGCATGCAGGAAAAAATTGTCTTGGCTCACACATGGTAAAACTATAGTATAAGCATATTACTGTGGTTATAAAATGTGTTAAAAGGGAGGAGATCCTATGGTTTTCTTTAACACATGGACTCCCATTATTATTTTAGGAGTATATTTTTTTTTTCTTTTTTTGCATAATATACATTAAAAACTAAAGCACATGTTTTTGTCTGGCAAAACCAGGGTCAGAGTAGTTACATGAACATGATACCTAGCCCATGTCATAAATGCAGCTATTTATATGGCAAAATGATCCAGAAGGTGCTTTTTCTCAATCTTCTTCAGTATCTCTTCCATCTCTTGCTATATTAAGCTCTGCATCATTTTTCTTGGACTATTCCTTTTGTGTGTCATTCAGTCAGGTATGTTGCTTGTGATACATTCTTGAATTTCTTAGTATCCCCCACAATTTAGTCACTTTTCATTTTAAATAATTATTTTGAGTAGACTAAGGTATTTTTTCAGACCATTGTCATTGTGAATGTCTGACAGCACACACGAGCTTTGTATTTGTGAAAGGGGGGGTCTTCGCATCCGTCATCAAATTAAGCAACAGTGGCCGTACCCAACACGTTCATTTTTCCTCCCGCTGCTGCTCCCTTCTCCTCTCCCTGATCAACACAGGCACGCGGTGCAGAGTGACCACGGTTCTCCCCAGCTCATGGTCCCTGCAGTGATGGACTCCATGTTGGGAACTGGAAAACTTTGTCTTAAAATCCATATGGGCAGAATATCTTGAAGAACCACAGCCTGTATAAATGAAGTGACAGCCTTTACAGAGTTCACTTCTTTTGAGAGATTATTTCCATTAGCTGATGTCTTTATTGCATTCTCTTGCTTATGCGTTATTTTGAGGACACTTAAATTGCTTTTTGCTGCTTGCTTCTGATTTGCTTTAGTATATGATACTCTGTGAGGCCCCATGTAATGGACAACTGTCTGAGACCCAGTGTGCAGGGACAGTGCTAGCTGGGAAGAGGATGCAGCCAGGGTAATCGTGAGGGATGTGCTTGAACCAACATGTACCGTTCGGCCATCTCTGACCGGATTGTTCTGCTTAGTGATTTATTTTTTTTGGCCTGATTATCATTACTAAAGTCATGAGTGGATTTTGAATGGCTCTGTCTTACCAGCTAAGAGCCTCTTTTTTTTTTTTTTTTTTTTTTTTTTCCTGAGGATTAATTCAATTGCTCACCCAACGTGTGCATCTGTTGAAGGAACTTAAGGTGCTGTTAGAAGAGCGTGCTCTGTTGTGACATGTCTGCTTTGACATTCCCAATTCAACGATATGCTCTACTTGGCTGCTGGTATTTGCATGGTTAAATCGGATTGTCTTATCAGCCTTGGGCACCCAGCTGGGCCTCCCGGCTTCTAGCTTCTCACTCTTCTGTGTCCTTTGCGGTGCATTGGGCTGCTGGATCCTGACTTGTGAAGTGCTGCTGTCCTGAAAATCGTTCGGGAAGAGCCTTGATAAGGTCATTCTGCTGCAGTGGGGAAGGGTGATTACCCAGGCATGCAACAGAGGTGGTACGGAAAGCATACCTGCCCTGTTGTCTGGCTCAGCATACTTTATAATTATACAATAAAGGCAGAGGACCTGGCAGAGCGACTCAGGCTGCACTGCCTGGTAAGCACAAAGAAGGGATGCGCCACTATGGCGGAGATGGTGGTGTCAGTACCAGGAGGTGGGTCTGCCCTGGCTTATACTCAGCAGCATACTGGGCTTGACTCCTGGCACGTGGGAGGAAAGTGCTGCTGGGAGCTTTGAGAGCATTACTTCTCTTACTGGTTTACATTTATGGGCGTGTGTTGGTTGGAGGTTGCAAGAAATGGGTATCCTGTCCCCAAGGCTGAATATCCTTGCTGCTGTTCTGCTCGTGGTGGTTCAGAATTGGTTGGAGGCTTCTTGAAGGAAACCCTGCCCAGCTGTGCCCTGCCTTTCTGCAGGAGGAATCGTCATCTTGGGGACTCATCAGCCAAGTGTAGCAGCTCCTATGGGATTCCTGATGCTATGGAGAGCTTTACAATTAGCTCCTATCTCATGACATAATTATGAAAATGCTCACTTATTTTCTTGAATGCTTTCAAAATGAATAATTTTAATACATTACTTAGCCAGTGAAGCTGAAAGATTAGTGATCACAAAGCCTTCGGAGGCTGAATGCCCTGTTGAGTGTTTCATCCGGATCAAGGTTCTTCTTCATATTACCTGTCTCCATCCCTAAGAGTCTGCATGCATCTTCTTCCTCCACAGTAAATGTGAAGTAATTCAGGCTAGTTTCCCTGTCTGCAGAAGTGGGAAAGTTGTCTTGTATTTACCAGTGGAAAGATGCCTTCAGACATGGACTTGTTGGGAATGATTGCTGTGATTAATTCACATGCTTGTTTATTCTGCAGGAGTACCTCTGTGTTGTATCAGAAGTCCTACTTTGCAGACTGACTTGTATGACACAAGTCTCCTTGAATTTTGTTGGTGCTTAGACTCCTGTTAGGTTGCTTTTTGGAAGCAAAATTTAAGGTTTTAGTTCATGTTGGTCTTTCTAATAATGCAATCCATCTGTCCAGAACCCCCCTCAGAATAATCCTGGAACATAGATCTTCTGAATGTGTTAGGATGTGGAAAAGATGTGCTGGTTTTGTGGCCACCATGATTGATTATTGCATTTCTGTCCTTATGACCTGAGTGACAATGTTTTGCAACATTTTCAGATAATTCAGACGACGACTCTGAAGGTGCTTACATGTGCAGTGTTATCTCAGCGTATTATTAACATTTTGCAGTTGCTTTATTGGCTCCCTGTTAAGCAAAATATTGACAATAAAAATGCTATTTTTGTTCTGCAATCCACTCTATGGCTTTGTCCCCTCCTAGTTAATGGCTGCGCTTGTTCTAATTTTGCTACCCTATTGTTCCTGTGACAGGGAGCTACAGAGAACAGAGGTTTTAAAATAAATGTTCATAATCTCCGCCAGCCCTCTGGCATATTCTGCTGACCCTAGGGGAGTCTTACTGGGAATATATTGGAACTTGTGATATGTAATAAGTGAAGGTTCAGAAGCCTGAAGTAGACAGCAGAAATGTCGTCTTCTGGGTAAAGTAGGACTGAAGACTCTAATAACTCAGAGGAATTACAGAACCTTTCAGCAGACATACTATTAGACCTGCCATATATAACAAAAGATGATAAATTATGTGTGTTATTTTGTGTTAGCACAGTGTCCACACCTCCGTGGTATTAAGATGATAGATGCACCTCTAGCCCAACAGACTAGCATTCAGAAATGAAGTTCACAACCAACGCTTGAACCCTGTTTTTACCCTGTTCCACTTGGATCATCCTCCTCATTTGACAAAGGGGTGCAGTAAGGGTGCAAACTCCTCCAGGCCCAAGGAAGTAGAATTTCTGCCTGGTAGTGCAAAACTTGGGCTGCTAACAGATCGAACCTTCCTCCTGAACATAGTGTCTTGCCTCCTAACTCTGTCTGGGGGATGGAGAAGCATAGATCATCATTTCACAGTTTGGGCATATCCCTAACAAAATCTTCTTTCATGTTTCTTAGACAGCCTCCTGAATAAACATTACTCGTTTTTTGAGTGAATCTACGTGCTTATCCTAACAATGGGCTTAGATTACTCCAGATAGCAGAATTTTTCTTTGCAGTAAAGTGGACTCTTGCAGGATCCTTCTCTAAGTGGCACATGAAGTGAAGTGTGCTGAACTGAGGCAGGGCCATCCGCTGCCGTGCGCGTTTTCTAAATTAAAGATAATTTTATTCTCCTCTTTGTTTATTTCAGTGACTGTTGAAGTCTTTGTTTCTTTGCATAGTGTGTGAAGATCACATACTGTATTGACCCTTCTTCAGTGTGTTTCCAGGCAGCATACGTGTGCCATTGCGGGGCACAGAAAGATCTGTATTTACCGGTTGTCCAGATATTAAACAAAGCGTGAATGGAAACTGAAGCTCTAGAGCTTTTTCTTCCTTAAATTGGTGATGAAGGCAAGTCTAATGCCATGATTTGCAGTTGTGGCTAGATAACCAGGTTGGCTAAATCTGACTAGGTTCCATCCCTTGTGCCACTGAAGATATCCTGTATGGATTCCATGCAGAGGAAGACTACTGAACTGATCTAAGGGAGGGAGATGGTGTGCTGCTTTGCTTTATTGTGATGGTTCTGCTAAGGTCAAGACTTCTTGGGAAGATAGCCGTAAGGCTGAACAGGCAGACGAGACTTCCTTCTGTACTGGTACAGTTATCTCTAGCAATGTCTAATTCAATGAAAGCTAAGAGTAAATGTTGCAAATCTAAATTGCCCTGCTTCTTCCCAATGTTAGCCTACAGTGACTTTACATCACCTACATTGATGTACAGATAAAGCATAGCCTTTGGCACTAACACTTTCAGCACCTGCCACTCGTAGAGCATTTGATGAGCCTCTGTTCTGATTCGTGTCTTCACTGGTTGGGGTTTTGAGACAAGCACCCACTTAACGTCACCAGTAAAAGTTACTACTGGTCTTGCATGTTTTTGTGCTGTCCTTTAATGAAGTATCTTGTCATCGTGTTCCAGTGGTTCACCTGCAGTGTTCATTGTGACCATAGAGTGTTGGCCTCCCAGAGAGATGTACTTCTTTGTCAAGGAGCTGCCCTCCAAAGCTGCTTCCCTCTTCAGCTTCTGAGCAGATGAAGTACTCTGTTCTTTTAATGATTCCCAAGCCACCATCATTTACTAGGGATCTTCCGTCTGTCACCAAAACAATAACATCACTTGACCTCTCTTACTGATCTCAGAGGCCTCTTAAAGGTTATAAACAGTCAGCATAAGGCCTTTTTAGTAGTTGCAGTGATGCTAAGTGCTGTATTTGTCACTGGTCACCATGACATGTTTCCCATCAGCTAGAAGGTTAAGGATGCGCACTCTGAGAACATGCTTGGGAGTCCTTAGATAGATCCCCCACATCCTCGTAGCTGTAACGCCACTTGGGAAGAGATTGACATACTTGTAAACATCTGCGTGTCCCATAATATTGGATGACATTACTAAAAGTAGCCAGCAGGATGTGGTTTTCCTTGCTCACTCAGTCTCCCTTCCCCTGGCCTCCCATCTCTTTCCAAGAGCCCTTCTCACTAAAATTTGCTTTGGCTGGAAATCGATGTGATGATATCTTGAGGTGCCTTGTAGCCAGAGTTAAAGACCAATTAATTGTTGGTTAAGGGGAAGGCCTTCAATGGAAGATCTGTGTGCTGGACTTAATTCTGAACTTAATCGGAGATCGGTGACGTTACCTTTCCTTTATAGGTAGTTGTCTACACTGACAGTTTAAGGTGCTACCTGTTGGCCTGTGTAAATCTTCCCAAATCTTAGAAGCGTGCTGGCACTTGTTGCAGCTCAGCTTTGTTATCTGTGGTTCTTTTTCTCTGCCTTGACTGGATGATGAGAGGGGAGCCCAAGGGATAGTTTCCTTAGTCCTGTCAATGATAATTTTACCTCTTCATTGATTGCCATCTCACATAGAAGCAGGTAGGATCAGAACAGTCTGGTTGGATGTATAGGACTGTAAAGGACAATTTGAGTTGCAAAGTCCAGTCTAGCGTTTCTGAACTGTAGGGAGAAACTGTGCAGGAAGAAAGGAAACCTGCTGAAAAAAATGTAGTCTGAGAACAGGACTAAAGCAGTAAGCATAGCACCTTGGGTGGGAAAAGCCTTGGATTGGAGTTCCTGGTTATATGTGACTTGAGTGACCAGCCTGCTTTATAAGAGCTGGTTTTGCTGGCTACCCTGTGCAGCTTAAATTGTGGATAATCTGAATTGTGTTTGAGAGAAGTGATGTATTTTTCTCTTTCGAGTTTGGGGATGGGCAGAAACAGGGAAATAGGGTCAGTCTGCAAAAAAAAAAACCCCATAGGTTTGGTCTGGCAAATCTCTGATCTCCTAAACCTCTGTAGCCCATGGGATAGTCTCTCATTTAGGATATTCTCAATATGGAGTTACTGTTTTACATCCTTAGAAACATTAATGATGACCAACAGAGATGATAATGCAAGAACAGAAGTTTTGAAGTTTTGATTCCACTGAAAGAACAATTTTAAACATTAAGAAATAGCTTTTAAAGTCAGGGAGGGAAATCAGTGTAAAAGTTCATTTAAACTCAGGGAGCAGGAAGCTCAGTTACCCTCCTTTTGGTTTCCATAAATGAAAGAGAACTTCTTTTCTGGAGAGTCCATTGGGATTCTTGAATGTGGCAGAATAAGTAAGGAATGCATTTAGTTACAGAGCAGAGTATCCTATATACCAGCACAAAATGTATTCAAAGCTCCTTGAATTCTCTGCAGAAAAAGGCAAGAGTTCCTTACAGAGGTGATTGAAAGCCCCTGCACAGGAAATCAACTTCTCATCCTGTACATAAACATGAGCCAATTCTACTATATCTGGTTCTTGGGGCAGTACACACAGTAAATTGTTAACCCCATCACCTGACCTAACCATTTGTCTTTACTTCTCAGTATAGTTTTGGCAGCTGCTGAGTAATGAAAGAAACATGGAATGCAGATAGCTGGGGGGAAAAAAAAAAATCCTCCCAAAAAATCACCACCACCTCCCCCCAAAAATAAAGCCCCAACCCACCCCACACCTCAGTTACAAACAGCCCTTTAAAACAGCAAACAGGAGAAAATGAGAAATTGCCTGATGCAGTGGGAAGATCTTAAATATGGTTGGTATAGAACAGAATTAACATCTCTCTAGAATAACAGACACGTGAAGCATGGATTTTCCATCCTTCACATCTCTTCATTATGCTAACGTGCTAGCGCAAATAAATTAATAACTCCCCTGAACCTTTGTGGAACAAATAACCATAGCGCCTTTCAGTTTTTGAAATGTAAGCTGTGTGTGTTTTATATGTTATACATGAAGGTTGGCTGAGATAGGTTATTCTGTTCACAGAGTATTGTTCCCATATGAGGATTCAGGCTATGTACTCACAGCTGCTACTCTCCAACATGGACTCTCAGTTCACTAAAATCAATAGCTGGCACAGCAGGGTACTGTTGTGTGGTGTGTAGATAAATGGGTGTCATTGTGTGTCTCTTTTTTTTTTTTTTTTTTTTTAATTTTCCCCTTTCAGATTTAGATTTGGTTTTTTCCAGGCATGTATCAGTGTGTGTTTGCAATGAAGGCAATACGAAGCATAGCTGCTTAAGGAAAAAGAAGCTTCCTCCCCCTCCCCCCCCCTTTTTACACTTCCCCATAGGATTTTCAAATAAACAACAATTGCATTAATTATATTAATTATCTCTTAACAATCTCGGTCAGGAAAAAACAAATAAAATAGAAACCCATTTTGCAAGTGTCAGCTTTATGACGAAAAGGAATTCAGAGTCGCCCAGTAGACAGCTATCTTGCATACCAAGATGTAGGAAAAGTGTCGTAGTCATAGTTTCTTAATTCTGTTACAACAGCTTATCTTCCCTCCTCCCATAAGTCTTGCACCTATAGATGAAAACTGTGGTTATGGGATGTAAGAGCCACAGATCTGCTTTTCAATAAACTGACTTTGAAGTTCTGTTTCATGCATTTTCTTTTTTATTCATGCATCTGGTCATATAGCGTGGTTTACTTTTTTTGGCTGCAGACTTGGCAGATACAAAATGCAGATGTTGTTCTTCTGACTTAAGCTGCTATTTTAAGCTTTTTGGCCAGCGGTTGAAAATTTTAGGCTCGGTTGTTTATTTGCTTATCATCAAAGTGGGTTTTGTCATATAATTCATATGCAAGTATTAGCTTTCTGTGTTTACTTTCAGAGTTTGAGATTAACAGTATGGTTCTTTTTTTTTTTTTTCTTTCCTTTTTTTAAACCAGCGTGCTCTTTTGATTAATAATACAGTAGAATACGTTATGCTTTGGAGAGCTTTTATTTGGCAAAAACCCACCCCACCCCAACCCTCGCATTGTGCCGTAGTGCTTTCCCTTTAAGAAAACCATATCTCTCTCCAGATGCCTGCATCTCTTTGATACAGAAGGGTACACTAAGTTCCATCTATAAACAGAATCCACTAATTAAGAGTAATTGCTTCGGAGATTGGTACAGACTATTCAGCATCAGATGCATGTTCCTCTCAGATATCCATTAGCCTCTAATAAGATAATGCAGATGTGCCAGTCTGTTTCCTGTTTCCTTCTATTGTACCTTTATTGCCGTATATGGACCAATGGGATGGGCTGAACAATAAGTGGATGTCCTTTTGCTCCCGGAGCCCTTCTCAAAGGAATGTTTGTTATTAGATTGCTTTTTCTGTTTAGTTTCACATCACTATGCTAATAAAGGAAACATAACACTCCAAAGGCTTTTTTTTTTTTTTTTTTTTTTTTTTTTAACTTCTGCCACGATAACTAGTTTATTGTTTAATCAAATCTCATTGGATGGCCAAGGAAACAAAAATGCAACATCTCGCGGTCAATGAGGACCAGTGGAAAATGGAGTACGCCCCTTTTTGAAATAAAGTTTCCACACGTTTTTAAGAGTTTAAAGGCAGCGTGGTTATTTGTGTTACAGTATCGGGCTGATTTACACTTGACTAGTGCTAAATCTGCTGAATTATTCAGCACTACTCAATGCGGCACCATCAGCCAGCATAATAGAAAGCATATGCATAATCAGGGATTTCAATACAAACTATATATTAAATACAGTAAGGGTTCCCAAAACTATTAGATCTTGACTTGTTTTGAAAACAGCATTAGAATACGTCTCTAAGCTGCCTAATAAATAAGGACTCTGTCAACTCTCTCCCTTGGGGAAAAAGATGTAATATACTGTTGAAAGGTTTTGCATGTGAAATTTCTCTGGAATTGTTTTTGCTGCTGGGAGAGGAGCGACTTGCCTCTCCTGTCTTGCTGCCCAGGCTGCCCTCACAGTCCAGAGGTTCCTGTTTCAGGAGTTAGCCTAAGGTTTAAGAGAGGGGGGATTTTCTGGTGTTGGCAAGAAAATGGGAAATGAACTTAGAGGAGACTTCCTCTGTGACCCTGGAAACTTTGGGGACATCTGTGCTGCTGACCGCCGGGCTTGGAACAGCAAATTTGCCAGCACCCAGCTCCGTGCAGAGCACGTCGTTGTGTCCGTGTCCCTCTCCTGCGTTCATGGTTTTGTCCCCCAGTTGTAAAGGAAGAGCAACAGTGGTTCACTATGGTAGAAGGGTGTCAGGACAGTGGCTTTAGCTTAAAAGTTTGCTGGGTGCCACAGCTGTGTATATCTTAAAATGACTACTGAATTTCAGACATCACCACAAGTAGGGCAGAACTCCCCATTGACCTTTTCAGAGGTGAGGGAAGAAAAGAAGGCAAAAGTCATGCTTTGCTTGCAATCCTGACAACTTCGTTCCCTGCTAGGGACAGCGAGAGGGGAGGAAGAGCAATGTGGAATTGGGGTGGTGTTGGCAGAAGGGAGGACTGAGCATAACCTTCCTACTGGCACAGGACTATTGGTGAAGCCTCCTGGCTTGGTTTCTTGCCTATCCAGCCATTGATGTGCGTCAAAGTCACCTGTAACAGCAAAGGGGTTTTATGAATTAAAATAAAATCTTATGCAAGTGCAAAATTTAGAAGGGTGAATTATGTTACAATAATACTAAATATTGTTATCATGTGCAAGCTAAATAGTGATATATGAATGAGAATCAATTTGCTTAATACTTTCTAGAAGAACTACATGGGTGGAAGGCAAACTGTTTTCTATAGTAAAGCCTGTGCAAATTGGATGGGAAATTAAGAGATAGTAAGAAAAGCTGGGTCGCTGTTTATCTGGTGAAATTTGGAGCTTACATGTGAAAATTTGTGGTTTTAAACTTCTGCTCAGCTACACAAACACCGAGAAGAAATATGGAAGAGACAGGTACACCTGCTGCATTAACTGCAGCTGATAAATACGATGTCTGCTCTGCGCTGGAGCTACTGTAGCCTCCTTCCCCTGTGGCCATCTGCTTTATCACTGAAGTCAAGTCAATAAAAGGCCTGTAAAAACCAAAAAGGAGGCATATGTTCTGTCAAAGAAGAGTCATTGCCCGCTGTTCAATGCGGTGTAGTGCACAATGTGATCATCTCTTGGTGAGCCTTCAAAGAAACTGTTCTGTATCATCCTTTTCCATACTAAGGGCCTCATACTCGGGAACTGTCCTTAAGGACAAGTCTAATGGAACAGGATTTTCATCATATACTGGTGGACGCTCTGAAGTGCCTTGATGACAGCTGTTTTCAGAAAAATTTTGCCTCATACGCATAGGGCAGAAATCCCTGCTGTTGCCTCATGTGAATGGATGTTCAACCACTGCCAAGGTGACTGCTGTCAGTTTAGCTTGCTCCTTCTGGGGTTGCTCCTCAGCTGTGATAGCTGACTATTCCCATCCCATTTAGGATAAGCTGGTTGGCTCCCTCCTCAAGGGAATCCAGGCGTAGGCCAGAGGAGAGTGCATTCACGGTCCACATGACATGGAAAGGATGCAGCTTGCTTCTGGGCAAGTGTCATGGTCCAGAGAGGACATGCTCCTTCAGCTGTGAGGCATTTACCATAGCAAGTGACAGCAAAAGAAAGTCATCTTCTCAAAGCTGGCACCCATACAGTGTCTTGCAGTCTTTTGCGCTGTGGTGCAGGTTTAGCTGAGGAAAAGAGATGTTTTCACCTTGAAACCATCTACAGCCTAGATGTCTGAGGCTGGTGTCCAATGCTGGGATCTTCATTGGTGAGTTGAGGGGTGTGAATGTGTCAGTCTGATGACACGTGAGTGCAGTCTTGCCTGAGGAGTTGTCTTTAGTGCCATAGAACTGGCATGAATGGGGCCAACTGATTTTTGGGTTTCCTGTGCTGCAGCAGTTTCTACTTTGTGGTGTCCTCTGCTGTGCCATGATGGAGGTGATGGGTCCGTAATCTCTGTTAGCAGAGCTGGTGACTTGTAGTCCCTTGGTAAGCACAGAGCATGGGTGGCATTTGCTTCTTTACATGGGCAGAGTTGCTGGAACATAGGTGTCTGCCTACGCTTTCCTCCTTGACCATCATATAGATGTTCAGCCACAGGAACATCTAGAA